>JAHZNE010005409.1:0-26653 GCA_027744055.1 Callyntrura sp. NNG-2020
TATATAATATATGTATCTTATTTTCTCGTGTTTAAACCGGTTCTCAAAACAGTCCAGGGCCAATGAAATAGGCACCTGCACCTAAATATTTCTTTCATAATACGTTCAATTTTTTGCGAGAATCTACAAACATACTGTTTATTATTATTGTAGAATATTTCACTGTTTGTGCTTATGCATTATGTATACATATTCATGTAGTACAGCACAGATAGGCATTGTGTCGCAAGACAATCGTAACTGGCACAGTAAGTAACCTTTGTTTATTTATTAATGTCACGGAGGAGGACTGAACTGTGTGTAAATATATGCATACTGTGTAAAGTTTAAAATATACATTTTAAACAAGTTTCACAAATTGAGTATAGCAGTCAAAAAAGAAGCTTTATTACAAGCGCGTGTTAGCGCTAACACTGTTAACTATGTACTACCGGGCGCATAATTTTAAAAGAGTTTGGGACTTCATACGAAAGTATACGGTATCAATACCTACCAAACAAAACCATGCATGCATAAACATTATGGCAGATAAGCTGTATCTGTTAATGGAAAGTCACAACGAGGTAGCTTTTTCGGGAGTGACAACAGCAGGTAAGACAAGCGATGAAGATTGTGATATTGTGAACTAAAGGATGATGATGGACTTGATGCTGATTAAGAATTTATGTAAAATGAAAAGGTTCGAGTTAGGTGAGCGTAGTTGTGGTAGTCACTACCATGATAGCTTAATGATATTCACTTTTGTGTAAGTCATTTTTAACGGCGTAGTTCCACATGGCAAATATTAATATATATTATATACACGATACATATTCTACAATATTTTCTGTCCGTACAGAATTCACTAAGAGAAGGCCAACTTGTTTTACGAATTTTTATTCTTCGTTCGCCGTAACCAATTTGACAATTGGAGAGAGTTCGCGGGTTGATAATCAGAGATGAAACACCTCCAGATTGAATCTTTTGCAAGCAAGGTACCATAGCATATATATGCTGTACCAACCAAAAGCTCTTATTCATTTTTCTTTTTTTTACCACTTTATGCGACTTTGCTTCTGCTACATATTCTATTCTGATTTGATGATTTACGTAATGCGAATGAAGTAACACCATACGACCTTTAAAGTATATGTACTTATGCTACATCTTCTTTCGTTAACACGAGGAATATCTCATGTACATATTTACAACTCCAAATCACAGGTTCAAGGCTATTAATCAACGTACATACAGAAATTTGAACGAGGCTGTACACTTACGCTCAAAACATTGACTCATTTTTTTGTACCAAAACTTTTTTGTTTCACTAGCCATTTTACAAGAGCACAATTATCACTGACTTCTATAAATGCCTATGACTTTAATGCCTTCTTTGATTAATACATGCGTAATATCTGCATGCATATATACAAAATTGCACATATGCATGTATGAATATTGTGTACTATGTACCTAGTACCTATACCTGTTAATGTTGACAGAAAACGATAGCCCAGGGAAGCAATTAACCTCTCAAAATTCAACCCGAACATGCATGATTAAGTTTACTTCAAAATTGCAAAAAATGGAAATGTTCTGTATCATTATGACCTTCGGGACCACTGCTGGATGCAGTTGTGTTGAATGAACTCGGCAGTTAAACTTGCTGTATGTACAAGTTGATTAAATTTTTTGCAGAAGTGATTACCTCCATTTGTTCAGTTTAGTTCTTTTAAATTATACTCAAGGAATAGGAATAAACCGAATAACGATGTAAGAAAGTTTTACGACGAATCAACTTCTCACAGTTTCGTTTTGATGAGTTAGCATTGTTAAGTGTGACTAGGTCATTGGGTTTATCTGTTCACAGTAGTGTATCTTTAATTAAAATTAACCATTCCCGTTACTTGCACACTAACTTAAACTGCGCCACCAGTTATGTAGTCCCATAATGAAATGGATAAAGATTTCTAACTATTCTAGGAACTAGCTCATGATAAGCCATGAAACTGCATTTGAAAGGCGAATCCACTGATACGTGGTCGTGGTTGGAATGCCGCTGTTATCCGCTAGACAGTATTAGAGGACGGGTGCGTATGTGTTGGGTGACAACGCATCGTGGAATGGTCATGCTATGTACCAATTACCAGACAACTCTGTTATGAGTCACTATTTACAAACATGCGTAAAATTTACAGGGGGTTAACAGATACATGACAAAAGGTGCTGAGCTGATTTTCACACCTGGAATTTAAAGCGTATTTCAGAAAAAGTACTAATTCATGGATTACTCAAATTTGTCAAATTGTATTACATGGAATGTGATAGGTTACAAGTTGCAATGACGACAATTACACAGTGACACGAGAGAGGTAGAAAATAGTTTATGTAAAATAGCATATGGGTATATAGGTCCCGTCGTGGAGCTATATTACATTCCATTAACCAAATTAAAGGTACCAAAAACTGGATTTTTGACCTCACTTTACCAGTTTCTATTGAAATTCGATTGTTTCGGAGTAGATGCCCTCCTATGGCCGGACGACCATACATATTAAAATGCAAATCAAATTCTCTGTTAAGGAATACATGTCAATAATACCGAGAATTTCTAGGTTCAACTGAGCTGCAGAGATTGTAAGCTTAACATTTAATTTGAATGGTAGTAGATCCTGGATATATACAACGCTGATGATGCCACTTGTCAAGCTACCCGTCAAATACATATTCCATTGATGTACACGAAGGAAGGTTGGATAGAGGTTACTTATATTATCACTAAAAGGAGTAAAGTAAGAAGAAACATTTTACTTAGGTACAATATTACACAGAACGTGATTACTGATTACATTTACAGAGGGTTGAACTTTAAATTTAAGCATATAGAACTACAACAGCAAAATAAAACCATGGTGTAACATGTCCTGTCGGTCTGTCTGTCTGCCATACAATTTACAGGAAAGTGGTGGTCATTGGCTTTTCTATCCCATCCTATCAGTTCTGCCTGAAACCTGCTAGGATTTTACACTTGCTTGTTGAAACAAGCTTTACTTCCTCCTTTTCTTTATTGTGAAAGCCTGAAATTCACTCATGTGTGGCAAGTTGCAATGGCATATGCTACACCCTAACACGTTACACTACTTAATTACGACGATAATACGTGCTATACTAGAGCAAAATGTATATTTAGCATTACTTTGTAGCATTGTTAATCTTGTCATTAATAAAATTAGGTATACGCAGATCTTGTGCTCTCATTCATAATTTATTTAACTGTACCAGTAGCTTCATGAAGCAATAACGTCGTCTCTAAACGGTGATGAGCTATCAAGTAAAAGGAAGGCATATATTTTATAAGTCACTTCATCTCCGTTAATTCAACAAATGATATGTAGAACATTCCAATTGTCATATTCTCGCACCAGTGTTTTAGGTCAAGTGTATTTATTATCTGTATAGAGGGCGGAAGTAGGAAAACGTAAAAGCCAAATCAAGTCATTGAACTCAACTTTTTAACTGAAAATTCATGATGATACTTAAGACATTTGAAAATAAATGGCATTACTGTGTGAATAGCTGATGATATTATGTGATGAAGAAAGTGCAATTTTTCATCTATATAGCTGAGGCTCCATTGCAAAAAAAAAACAATCGATTTGTTACTTGTGGTTAGTGACTTCTTCGTAAGCAATGACCCTAAGGATAAATATAAAATATTTATGGTGTTTATAAACAGTGTTCTCTGAGCTCCAAACTACAAGAGAGAGGATAGGGACAATTCCACCATAATTCTGGGTTCATTCGGTTCGTCTTAACGCTTAACGCATAAATTGGCATTGACATTTTCTGGTTATGAAAAGTATTACGGTCGACAGTCGGTCACCTACTGCGGGGATATTATGCAATCGTACGATAGAGAGCACACACCTATGCCAATAATTACATCCATTGCACTTGTAGGTGCTTGTCGTTGCAATGAACTAAGTTGCACGAAGGTGTGTCTTTTAGTAAGTATGCGAGTAGGCAATTCCCGTTCACACGTGCATGATTAATGAATTGAGCCACAGCGCTTTCCTGCTCTGCAACAATACAGCTCATCTCTTCTCGACTGTATTAGATAAAATGAGTACGAATGAGACCACTGCTTCACTGGAAATATCCAACGTGGCACAGTAAAAATGTCGTACGATGGTACCTCCATGAAAATAACCTACCTCGACAATTTTATCATTGCTGTAAAGTGCATTTCAGTTAGGCTCAACAAACTCATTACTAGTACATCTTGCCTGTGATCACGTATACCCCAGAGAGTGTAAAGCATTGCAAGAGTATATAGAAGTATAAAGGTAAAGCATTGCAGCACAATCTCTTCTAGCGATAAGGTGAGGAAGGGCGTTCGGAGAACTGCAGCAACGACAATCCAGTATAATGTTTAACCTTTATTTATAGTATAATGTGTATGTAAAGAGTTTTCTAGTATCCAAGTGGTGAGTTCATTTTTGCAGGAATCCCCCGAGAATACAGTGATTCTAGAAAATTCATCAAGTTGTATTTCTTGCATATCAAATGAAAGTAAATCAATGTCTTGCGATAAAACAACATCGGGTATTAGAGAATTGGATGAAATATATGCATTTCGGTTGCAAATGAATTCGGTTGCGCTGCAAGTCACGTAAAACGCTTCGTAAAACATCCCGAATCCCAAAAGGTTATATGTTCGCCATTCGCGATCTTAGCAGGTAAACGTTTGCTTGGTCATGTGGTGCAATATTCGGAAGATTCTGGCAAGTTAAGTGTGATTTTTATTTCTCCAAACCAGTCTTGACGGCAGTACAGCACTGAAAAAAATCAAATTCTAAAAATGCATGACACGTTGACATCGCAGTGCTACTAATACAGCATCACGTTTACCTGTACCTGCTGTGCAACATACATATTTATATTCACTTTTTTCAACTTTTGACTTTGCGATGACATCATTCTTAATCTTTAATCAGGCAACTGCTATCTTAAAATTCGAAAATGGCAAATATTTGTATCTCAAGTCTGAAGTAAATGTTCTTCATGGCTTATCATGTTCGTTTCATATTTGTTCGGTAAGGGCTGGGAATAATTTTTTCAAACATAGAAGGGAGCTTTGGGGAACTAATAATTTCTTTCTATAGAGAACACACGGTACAGAAATGTCGCTGTTGTTCTCCATAAATGTAAATGGACCGTAATAAAGTAAAGAGATTTTTATTATATAGAATTAGATGGCACTGTAAGCTTCCATTTAAATATATGGAAATTTTAGTTATAAACCACATTATTACAAGGACATTATTACATAAAATTACAAAACCGACAAGTTGACAAAGTTCTTAAAAATTTGTGAATTCAAATGTATGGTAAACCAACGGTGCCTATTTGAAATATTTGTCAAGTTGTCAGCCTGTCAATTTTATGAAATTGCAAAGATAGTAAATGCGTTGGTTTCCTTATGGCGATATATGATATATAGGTTTTTAAAAAAACTGCCCAATTAAATAAGTAGAACGAAAATCGGAATTACAAAATGATATTATTTAAAGTTTAAAAATATGTGCTAGTTTTCAATTTCGTATTATATATCAAATTAGAAAATTGATTGACGAATAAAGACGAGAAAGAAGACACTTTAGTATAATGGTATTTCTATATGATACAATGCTTCTGATCCAGTAAATTTAAATAAAAAATACGCACAGTATTGGCAACAACTCCGCTTCAGTCTGTCATTTGCCATCTTGGATTTTCGCCATTTTTAACAAAATGTATGATGGTAGGGGCTACGTGACATTGGAGAAGAAATTAGCCTTTCAAATTTCAAAAATATTCTAATGTCCTCCTCAACCTTGCGCTGTAGGCAAGCATGACAATTATGTCCATCCCTGTTCAATGAACATTGCTAGGTGGCAACTGGCACCAAAAGTTAAATGAGGTTCATATCTTTGGTATATGTTAAATACATGACTAAAGCTATTATAAGCGTATGCAAAAGTTGTATAGTTGCATCTGCTCATCTGCATGTATCATATACCTACATTTTAATTGAGTCGCACGTGGAAAAGAACTTGAAATATACCATATTACGTACTTTACTAACCAGTTGGCCAATGACCAACGTCTTGTCTTAAAATCCACTCTTTACTTGGCAGGCCATCGTATATTCACAAAACCTCAGACAATAAGACAGACAATACCTCGTGATTCTCCCTTTGGTAAGCTACAGATAATCATAAATGCTGTCTACTTGTAGCTCGGAATTTATTTAATTTTCCAGCCTGATTTCAAACAGGCTTCATTTAATCATAACCTACTCGTGGCGTTAGCAGACATTCATTGGTGAACACATTATTTCCATAATTATTCGTCCTTCGTACCAACGACATTTATCATGATAGTAGTAACAATAATTAAAATTACGTTTCAAACATATAGAGATAATTATACTGTAACAAAGAACAAAAGAATTGGTGCAAAAATATCACATGAGCATCTCTGCGTCAGTGCTAAAACATGGGAACAAAGAGGGATCAACAGGCGATCGTGTATAAAATAGTTCGCATGTTTAATGATAATAATAGCGCCATAGCGTAATAACCCTCTGCATATCTTTCATTATCAAAGGCGGATAACAAAAATATTCCGTATTATATAGTACAAGCGTATCGGTTAATTACAGTTAAAAACTTTGTACATTTCTTAACAATTATGTGCGTAGCATTTATGTTAAAACAACCTTAATTACCTGAATTTATCATAAATGCGTGCTGAAACTGAAATGTCAAACAATACGATTCTACGGCTTATTAGCTCACTGGGTAAATACAGCAAATCAGCAGGGTACAGCCTTTGCCGACGAGTTTACGTGAGAAACGAAAACGAGTTATTTGCCGTTGTGTTGACTATTTACTGTCCTTTTTGTAACCCTGCAACTTCTTACCAAACTAATTAGAAAACCCTCGGCGAATGCCAACAGCTTCATCTATCCTTGACCAAATACGTATTTCACTACATATATATAAGAGTTATCAAACTGCTTTAAATACACCTGCTGCTTCACACTCTTTCCCATTCCCTTCATTGTACTAAAGGAAGGGCAACGTGTACATGGGACTGTGTCAACTGTCATATCCATGTGTTATTTATAGGGACCATTTGTCATGAGAATTCAAAGGCGGCAATTTGTCATTTGTCGCCATTATGTTTACGCGTTAGATCTGACAAGCCTAACGGAAGTCACAATGGCAACTTTATATTATATGTAGAATACAGGTATGTTATGTACATATTTGAACTATAAAATATTAAAACCAGAAATAAGAAAGCATTGATGTCGAGTTCCGTTGACATGTAGTGTACGTCACCGCTTGTCTAGTATGTTCAGGTTTTAAAACGGAAATACGGACATGCATGAAATGTACAGTAGGAGTAACCGATGCTATTTTTGCTACATATATCTATCATCTGTAATATGTAAGAAATAATACATGATATGAGGCAGGTTTCATTGATATTAATCTGCATACAACATGAACATTACATTGAAGGGTTGCTAATCGTACTATTCGTACTTAGCTCGTAACTATCTTGGTATAAATATTTTATCATTTTTTGTCGGCAAGTGCAAATTAAAAGGCAGTGACTTCTTCCTCTCATCTTTGCAAAACATATTTCTTATTAATTGAGAACAACCTATGTGGCATGTAATATATAAAGGAACTTGCTGTCGATATAGGCAATAAAGAAGGGAAAAGGTAGCATAATGAAGACTGTGTGTATACACCTAACACGATAAACACAGACCTGACGGTTCATCAGTAAATTACCACCTCTTATGTTAGCTCAAACTGAACATGGCCACAGGAGTTTCGATAAAGAACGATCTGATAGGATGCTTTTACACTCTTGTGATGGAGTGACAAGCTGGAAATCATGTATGTAGATGTAATATCATAATTGTACAGTGCGTTTATGATGAGTGGAGGAGAACACGGCAAAGTAAATCTATTATAGAATAAGATGGAGAGATGATCTGTTTAATTTACAAAATTTTACAATGTGAGTCTTATGTATGTATATTGATTGATATGGTGTATAGCATTATTATGAATACGCTAAAAAAGTGCAAAATAATAACAGAAGAATACCATAGGTGTACTGCTGCATCTTTCTTCAGCTTCAATATAACATCTATTTCTACCCGTCCTTATCTGCTAAGTTGGAAAATTTGCAATGCAATGTATATTCATCATTTCTTACATTGATGCCATTTAAAGACAATGTCGAGAAGCATTCTCAAGTCAAGTCACAACTGCTATGGCAGTCAAGAATTTGCAATGGGTAGTGTGTACGTGTAAACCGTCAGACAGTCCTTCTCCTTCAGTGCACCCCATACCTTCATCCCGACTAGAGTGGCAAGTTAAATATTCTCAATTTTTAAAACCGGACTCGAACGAGAGCCAGACTCCCTGTATATACAGACATATATATATATCCAAGTAATTTTCGAGGTTTCAAGCCAGTCGAGATTTGAACCTCTCCAGATCCAGCGGTAGCAAGAAGCTCTCTGATCTTTTTGAGAGATATTAAAAGATACACACACATTTAAATAATCCTTTTAGTACAACCCTTTATCTTTTTCCTGCGTTTGGGGCAACGTTAGATTTAAAAAAAACAAGACAACTAAATAGTCATTTATTATAATAACACATTATAGTAGAACGAAAGTGATTTATAAAGTAATCATTCCGTGAGACATTTACAGCTAAAGCCAAAAACAAGTCGAATAAAAGATAACTTTTCCAAATAAATATAATCGTGACAAGTTTGTAGAAATATATCAATATACAAAATGGTCTATCGGGTATTAAGTGGACCTAAAGCAGATGAAGCGGAAACTTTTAACAAGGTAAGCAAGGCAGATAATGTTTTTTATTATCAGTAATATTATAATCACAAATTTTGCTTCACCAAATGGTGGTAGTTACATTGCGTTGCGCTTCACATTACGTCCTTCCTTTCTAGCTCTTGACGAAGTTCCTTTCTAAAAGCATTAATTTTTACATTTTGTCTTGTTTTAACTCAAAATAGTTCAAAGAAATCGTGGTAGACTTGAAGCAAGAGGATTGGGTTCTTTTACGCTTCCTTCGAGCCAGGAACATGGATTTAAAGAAGGCTGAGGAAATGATACGATATGTAAGCTTGTTAAAAAAGTATTGTTTTCGTTATTGTGTTTTTTTTTATCTTTTTATGGGGAGACTTTTCATGAAAATCAACTTTTTTCCTATTTGCTAGGCATATAGATGGCGAGAGGAAATTGGTATTAAAAACGTGTCTGCTTGGGAGTTTCCCTCTTACTACAAAAACGAAATGGCTTATCAATTTTATGGAAAGGACTATGATGGCGCTCCAGGTTAGTTGAAATCTTTGCACTCCATACCTAAGCAAACAGTTATAAAGTGATAGTTAAGTGTTTAATTGCCTAGCACTTTTTAACACAAACGTGAGCATAAAGTGGAGTGGTTTCACTGCTGGTGTAGTTCATGGGTGATCATTAACCAGTCAAATTTTTGCAAACTTCCTATGAAATTATTTATGCAAAGCTTAAGTATTTCCCGTTTAAGAAGCTAGGTAGATTTTAACATTGAACATCATGATTTTGTAAAAATGCAAGATAACAGCTCTGTTTATTTTTATCAGTTTGTTTTTGTCCATTAATACTATCCATACAATCAATGTGCAACTTTAATGATCAAAACGATGGCATTAACACACACGTTACAAAAGAATGCTACTACGATGAATGGTAGGTAGTTGGCATCCGCAGTTATCCAAACAACAGTGGTATGCGATTTTATTTTAGTTTATACCATTAACGCATACATCTATGTACTATAGAGATGATCTATTTCATTTCCATGAAGGCCAGGCTGGTCTGAATATGAATGAAAACACTCATTAACTCATGAGTAAAGAGCAAAGTACTTAGGTATGTACACTTTTGCTTAGTGTGGAAGTAATACATGAAAATAGAAGAGCTAGGAGGCTCCATAATCTCTTTTTGGATTTTTGTTCGTACACAGTAGTTTGTAGACCATCATCATAATACACAACTCAAATTTCTTCTAAAAAGGCTAATCTGGAGGTTCATAAGAATGCATTGGCTAATAATTGTTACCTGACTAAAATACTAGCTCCTATCCATCTAACCATTAGCCAAACTAACATGCAATATTAATCAAAATCTGAAAAAAATGTCATGCCAGATGTACATTTGTACGTTGATGCGCATAATAATAATTCCTAAACTTTGTAAAGTTGCAATTCAAGTTTTTTTGCATATACTTCCATCATTGTAATGACTGACTTGTTATTGAGAATTCCAGTTTTTGTACGTTTGTACGTGGCATGAATTAGCTTTTGCATTTTGCATAAAATTTTTAATAGGTCTTACCGGTCCTATATTGTAGTACTAACTACTATAAAATATTTTTTTATTTTAAAACAAAAAATCAATGGGGCTTTACTTACAATTTTGTATACTTTGATTTCCTATAGCCTGTTGGGTAAGCGTTGGAAAATGGAATGGAAAGGTTCTGGTCGATAATGGAGAAGGTGAGAATTTGCTTCGTTGGGCCTTTGCAATGATCGAACAGGGCAGAACGGCCGTTAAAGAATGTAATTCGCAAGGAGACATTATTATTGATTTGGATGGTCTCAGTTACAGCCAAGCCACTCATGTTGCTTCCTTGAAGCTCTTCTTTCAAGGGTGTCAAAAAATGGAACAGTGCTATCCGGAAATTATTAAGAGAGTTTTGATAATTAATGGTAAATACATTCTTTATGCTTGATCATGTCTATCGCCTATTTAAATTGCTCAATCGTTTTTGGTACATTGCTAATTTTCAAATGTGTGTATTTGTTTCAACAGCTCCCTGGGTTTTTACTATGGGATGGAGCTTTATCAAAACTATCATCTCGAAAAGAACGATGGAAAAAATTCAAATTTTTGGTTGCAACAAAAAAGAGTGGACATCAGAGTTATTGCAAATGTTTCCAGAGGAAAATATTATTCCTTCTTTGAGAAAAGATTACAACGGGAACTAATAAAATCGCCATCATACAACCTCAAATGCCAGCTACATCACTATAGTATGTCACCGGTAACGATACGGTTTGTATACAACTTCCTTACATGAGACTGACATGATCTGCCTGCAGCCGCAGTCGCACACCATGATGTAGCGTTACATACATATAATTTTTAATTTCTAACAAATATAATAAGCAATGATCATTGAGTCGACTGGTCTCGACAAAATACATGATTAAGTGATTGATGGAAGTTCAAGACGTTTCTCCACATATTAATATTATTCACGTCAATGATACCAAGCTTGCCGAGCCAGTTATTGTTGTTGTTAACATATTATACACCAAACACTTCAACTTTTGTTTGTACTTTTATCATAATTGTTGTTGTTATTATGAAATATCTATAGAATATTTTACTTACTAAATGCTCAAATGGACCTTTTTGGACCAGAGCAAGGTATTATTACTGTATTGAATATAACTCCGCTATTGATACGTTGGACGTTTGATTTTTTTACCAATGCCATTTTCCAAAATATCGAATGGGAAATGTGTAGCCAAAATGTTCTACTTGCTCCAAAACGCTCAATTCAGGAGTTTGTAATTCATTTTCAACTTGTATTTAATTAAAAACTATAAAAAATAATTACGTTTGGATTTAAGCATTTCTTTTTATTCAATGAAATACGTACAAGCACCGCACACACGTCAATTAATAATTTCTCACATTTCGTGGGTATATAGCAACATGCACAAAAACCCTTTTTCACATCATGCTCATCATAAAGTTACTCGTATCACAGAATTACCAACTATATATGCAGCAAAAATTTGATTATCAATACTCAACAGATAACCACACACCCCACCCATTTGTAAGCATCACACAACAACCTGTGTCGAGGAAGCAACGAAATACGCATGTGTGTGAATTCAATTATAATTTGATGAACAAAGACTTTTGGGGCAATGGGAGAATCAGCGGTAAGCAAAATTATAAAAGTACATCATCCGGATAAACATGAATTTACACGTGCGAAGCAGCACAAGCACAGAGATCACGGAATATCTAGTGACATGAGATTACGAGATGAATGAAAGAGTCGTACATACAAGTATTCTAACTAAACTTTGTAAACATCTACTAAGCAAAGGTGTTGTTAGTAATTGTGGTGCATTTGTGCATTATCACATGTTTTTAACGGTATATGACAGTATTTGTAACCGCTCCAAAACGTTTTGACAGTGTTGTGCATTTTATTACGGGAGAATGGAGACAATATTAAATATTAGTTATTTTTTAGATTTGTGCTGAAAATTAAAAATAAATAATGTTGCGCAAAGTGTTTGTACATAGTGGTCCAATCCACTCCAAGTTGGATGGGCTATCTTTCAGTGTTTATTCCGCTGATGAAATTAAAAGACTGAGTGTTGTTAAAGTTATTACTCCGTTATCTTTCAATGCGTTAGGACATGCCTTGCCACAAGGTCTATACGACCCAGCGATGGGTAAGTAATCAGTTATGTCATATGTCGTGGCATAAAACTAGCCAATAAATCATATTAAAGTCAATGTCATAAAAGACAGGCGCAGGGCATCCTTTTCCCAATTCTAAATAATTGATGATAAACTTGTTCCATAATTTGCAGGGCCGTATGATCACACTGGTTTATGCTCCACTTGCCAGCAAGCTTATCTTCATTGTCCGGGCCACTTTGGTCGAATTGAGCTACCCTTGCCAGTGGTCAATCCTCTGTTTAGTAACACGCTATTACTTATTTGCCGACTTTCCTGCTTGGGGTGTCACACTATAACTGTTCCAGGATACATTAAACACTTGACAGTAGCACAAATGAGATTGCTGAACGATGGGTTACTGAAGGAGGCACAAGAAGTAGAGTATGTTATTGCGGATGTCCTGCTGGCAGAGGAAGGCGTAGAGAAAAAGTCAAAGAAGGGTGGTGGTCATAGATCTGCGAATGAACAGGTGGCTAAACTGAAGTGTGAAGATTATCTTAGAGATGTATATAGTGGAAGGGGTAAGTAGTAATATGCTTTGGCTAGTATAATAAAACACTTTCATAAAATAATCTATATTTTTCCAATTGGCAGATTCACAGGAAAAAGTTTATTCAACGCACACTACAACAAATTTGGAAAACATAAAGCACGCAGTCCTAAAACGAGCGTTTAAATTTGCTAGTTCGCAAAATTCTTGCGAAGGATGTGGAACGAAACGCAAAAAATTGGTTTTGTACGAGTCAAAAATACTTTATACAACGGTTGGCGAGCAAGTTTGTGATGATGAAGAAGAAACCATTGAAGATTTATTAGATAATACCGTCAAAAGAGGAAAAGGCCGACCTCGTGTAAAACCAAGACCAGGAGTGTTAAAATATTTAACCCCCATGGAAGCTATGTAAGAACCTGAAGATATTACTAGTAAAGATATAGGATATAGGCACGACTTTTCGGAAAATGGTTGCAATGGCCATTTAATCAAAATTACAATACTTTGAACAGGAATCACTTACGCAAACTGTGGGATAAGGACTCAACATTCGTGAAAACGTTATTTCCTGTGCTGAAAACAACTACTACGAAATACCCAACGGACATCTTCTTTGTTGAAGTTGTTGCTGTTCCACCACCGAAAAATAGAGCTGTAAGCCACAATTACATTTTCGTTTACCGTTATAATTTGTTGAGATAACGGCTGCATTACGCATCTTTTTATGATATTGGAAAATGAGTAAAGTTGACGTCATAAATCTTCTATTATATAGGCACAAATGCTGAACAATAAAATGGTTGAAAATCCACAAAATATTGCACTACGACACGTGGTTACATCATGTGCTATGTTGAATTACGCTAGTATTGTTATTAATAAAGGAGCGGAAAGCTTGTCGGTAGAAGCTACGAGAGCGCTGCAGGGTGTCAAGGGAGGTTCTCATTCTGAAAAATTGGAAACAATATGGCACAATCTTCAATCTGATGTTGACCATTTGATGGACAAAGATAAAAATAGAACATCTGCATCGATGTCTGCTGGAATGTTAGGAGTGAAACAAATGATTGAGAAGAAAGAAGGCTTATTTCGTATGCATATGATGGGTAAACGTGTAAATTTTGCTGCGCGTACCGTCATAACACCAGATCCAAATCTTGATACAGAAGAAATTGGAATTCCTGATGTCTTTGCAAAAGTTCTTACTTTCCCGACGCCAGTTACACCATGGAATGTACATATGCTGAAAAAAATGGTGGAAAATGGTCCAAACGTACATCCCGGAGCAGTGGCTGTAGAAGACGAATTTGGCACTGTGATTAAATTGGACCCAAACAAAGACGAACAACGACAGAGTCATGCCAATTGTCTTCTGGCTAGTGAGAAAGTTGGTGGTGACTATAGTGGTGGTGTTAAAAAGGTGTACAGACATTTAATGAAATCTATGTCCAGATGGAAAGCAACCCTTGACGTTAACTTCAAGCGCAAAAATTAAATCAGACGTAAATCCAATTTAATGTAAATTATTATTGGTAATTTATTCTGTTTTTCTATGTCGACTTTTGTGGTATGTATTAGGAATGGCGACGCTGTCCAGCATATCCAGCGAAAGCTGGCGGACCAATAAAAGGCGATGACCTCTCCGAATCTGTCGTTATTTTTAGACATGGATACTTATTAACTGGAATTCTGGACAAAGTTAGTCTTGGGGCAACTCCATTCGGATTATGTCATGCATTTTATGAACTGTATGGAAATCAAGCTGCAGGAGCTCTGCTTAGTTCCTTTTCTCGACTAATGACAAATTTTCTACAATGGGAAGGTTTCACGCTTGGAGTCAAGGACGTTTTGGTAAAAGACAAAGCGGATAAATTAAGGAGACAATATATGAAAGAGGCTGCAAGTAAAGTGGGACATGTTGCTGCAGCGCTTGGAGTTTCATTAAACCCAGATGCAACGCCAGAGATGATAAGAGAAAAATTAGAAGAGGTTCATAGATCAAGAGATCCAAAGAGAAGAGCATTTGTTGATTCGTGTTACAAAAAGCAATTGGATCAGTACAACAATCAGATAAACAAGTAATACTTGAATAAATTATTTCATTCAGGTGCTAGACCTAACAGAAAATTACTAAACTTACCTTGTATTTTCTAACCGTAGAGCCTGTTTACCACATGGATTGGTCGACATTTTTCCAAACAACAATCTTCAACTTCTTGTACAGTCAGGTGCTAAAGGGTCAACTGTTAACACACTACAAATGTCTTGTGCCCTTGGGCAAATTGAGCTGGAAGGAAAACGTCCTCCAACAATGATTTCAGGAAGAACACTACCTAGTTTTATACCGTATGATGTGTCTCCCAGAGCAGGCGGGTTTATCGCAGGAAGATTTTTAACAGGCATTAGACCGCAAGAATTCTTTTTCCATTGTATGGCCGGAAGAGAAGTGAGTAATACCATGATGAGTTGTTAACACTTATTAATACCGACAGTGTTTACAACTCATTTTTTATATTGCAACTTAATTTATTAAACTATATTAATAGTAACGCTCTCTTTAAGGGTCTTATTGACACCGCTGTGAAAACAAGCAGAAGTGGCTATCTGCAACGTTGCTTGGTCAAACTTCTTGAAGGTCTTGTCGTACAATACGATGGAACGGTTAGGGATAGTGATGGCAGTGTTATTCAATACTTGTATGGAGAGGATGGTCTTGATGTCGGAAAAGCCCAATATTTAAAAGCGAAACAGCTCAAGTTTCTTGAAGATAATTCTAGCAGTATTATTAGTCCGGAAGAACTTGAAAAGATAAGCGAATTGGGCGATAAGAAGAACTTACGCTCCTGTAAAAAAAAGGTAAGAGCAAATATCTGATAATAATTTTGCATGTTGTGATTATGTGACGTACTTATAACTATTTTACACTTTCAGATAATAAAATGGGTGCATGCAAATGGTCCACCTACAGGTAAATCTAGAAAAGGAGGGTTTTTGAATTTCTGTAATGAAGTTAGTGCATCCGTTGATCATCTGGTCGGAATGAATTCTGAAACTGGGCGATCGTTGAAAGCTGAGCATCTGTTGGAACTTTGGTCCAATCTTAGTATTCCCGAACGTGAAGATTACGAATATGATTGTAAGCGCTGCCCTGATCCAATTACTAGTTATAAGCAGCCAGACTGTAATTTTTCAGCGGTTTCTGAGTCCCTGGATAATTTGTTACTAAATATGAAAGGAGCTGACCAGTTGTCTCGTTCATTTGAAAATATAATTTACTACAAGGCTCTACGAAGTCTTAGCTCTCCAGGAGATGCCGTAGGTGTCCTCGCTGCTCAGTCAATTGGAGAGCCCAGTACACAAATGACACTAAATACGTTTCACTTTGCTGGAAGAGGTGAAATGAATGTAACTTTGGGTATCCCAAGACTGAGAGAAATTTTGATGGTGGCAAGTCCAACAATTAAAACACCTAGTATGGATATTCCGTTTTTACCTGGAGTTACTGAAAAACAAGCTGAAAAACTACGACTTCAATTGACAAGAGTTACAATGGCACAAGTGTTGGAAAAAGTAGAAGTTCGTGAGAAGATTGATTTGGAGGGATTAAACCGAGTTCATATTTTAAAATTCTATTTTCTTCACAAGTCAGAATACTCCAAATGCTTTTGCATAAAGCCAAAGCACATTTTGCGATATGTTGAAGGGGTGTTCCTTAAGAAGAAGCTGTGTGGAGCTTTACAACAAGTTAAATCAAGAAAGAAGGTTGACGACGTTGATGTGGAAAATGAAGGAAAATCAGGCGCGGGAAAGGGAGACGATGATGACTACGATGACGGTGGTGATGTTGATAACAACAAAAATGAAGATAAAGAGCGCCAAGAAAGGGAAAAGAAAGGTACAGGGGAGGAGCACGAGAGCTCTGATGAAGATGAACAAATGGATGATGCTGACGCAACACAAACTGCGCGAAGGTCACGACATACTGAAAGGGGTTACGATGCTCCTGAAGAAGAAGAAATTATACGGGAGAACGAAGACTTAGATGATGAAGAAAATGACAATGGCTCTAGGTTGGAGCAAAATACTTCTGATAGAAACGATGAGTCTGAGCTGGAGGATGAGAATAATTTAAGAAACTCAGGAGCCTCCAGAGCAGACTATCAATTGAGAAAAGCCACTGTACGACAATCTCATATACAAATCCAAGATTACGACTTTGATCAAGAGAATGAACAATGGTGTACCGTTGAGCTTCAAGTTAGTCTTTATTTATTATCTTCTTTATATTTGTAGTTTTTTTTTAAATGTGATTATCTAACCAACATTTATTCTTTGATGTAGATCCCAATTGGTGGTCAAAGGATAAACATGGCTGCGGTTATACGTGAAGTTGCTGAAAAATCTGTGATCCACCAGACACCTTCGATTAGTCGTGCATTTGTCATACAATCTTCAAATGGTTTAAGTTTAAAAACGGAAGGTATCAATGTGTTAGCAATGGCTTCTCACAGAAACATTCTTGACATCGATAAACTTCATTGCAATAATATTCACCTTATGGCTCAGCGATACGGGGTTGAAGCAGCTTCTCGTGTTATCGTGAAAGAAATGACAGATGTATTTAAAGTGTACGGTATCGTGATTGATCCCCGCCATTTGACTCTAATAGCAGATTACATGACATTTGGCGGTTCTTATAGACCATTTAACAGAATTGGAATTGAGTCCAGTGCAAGTCCCTTGCAACAAATGAGTTTTGAAACGGTAGTTACATTTTTAAGAGAAGCTACATTATGGGGAAAACATGATGATTTATCAAATCCTTCAGCACGGCTAGTTGTTGGTAAACCCATAGCAGTAGGTACGGGCTTATTTGGGCTAAGAAATCGACTCAAGCCTTTCAACCTAAATAATTAAAATTCTGATTGCATTATCATTTTTATTTGTTAGATAAATTGTTTGGTCTGTCTGTATAGTTCGAGGTATATTGTGATGGAATGAACGTTGTTCTTGTAAATTTTACTGGTGTCGTCTGTTTGTTAACATGAATAAAATAGATATTTATTGCTATCAAAAACCTACAAAGATGATTATTTTAAATTGTATTTAAATTATTACTGATATCATAAATTGTTTAAAATTATTAAATATGAAACACTTCATTTTCCACATCAATGTACCATGAAGTCCTCGGTCGACTTACAACAAGGCCCATTGTTACACCGGTAAGTGAACATCGTCGTCGTCGTCGTGTGAGAGTGAGAATGTACATAATCGTGTTACATAATCAGGTTATTACGCTCATCACTTCATTTTTCATAATTTTACAACGTATGTATCACTATAATATTCTTCACGTAGAAGTAAAAAATATAAAAATTTTGCTCGTAAGAATCTTTTGTGATTGTATCTCATTTGCACAAGAAATAGAAAAAAAACACTGGTTAGTTTACAATGTATGACAACCAAATCAACTACTGCACACTTTGTAGATGCAGCCAGCTCACTAACATTCACCAAGGAGGAGTAAAGGTGTTGTGAACTACGCTGTGTGGTAGGAGACGGCACCCACCATAACACCGTGTATTACATGTACGTAAATAACGTAATAGAAAATGGTAATTTAACAAAGTTGTAAGATGTGTGTATACATGTGTATAGTAACAATCATTTAGCTAGCAGTGTCTCAAGTAGTAGTTTTAGTCTCATACTCATAAGTAACGTAGCCTAGATTTGTAAGCGTATTGACTGTCGGCGACAATTTGAATTTAGACCTTGCACTTTCTTACATTAATTACATACATGGTGTATCTAAGATTGAAATTGCAAGCTGGATTGGAGGACACTTCTATAAATAGCTTTAGTGCACGTAAACATGGTAAAATTTGAAACGACATCACGTCAACAGTCTATTGTCCTTTTATATTAACTATGTAAACAAGCAAGATCCGAACAAAATATTAATAATAATTGACCATCGACTTCAAAGAAATGCGTCCCTCCTTATCGGAAAGACTAAGGCGGAGGATACGAGAGGAAGTTGGAATAATAAATGTTTACTCTTTAACTCTTTAAAAACATGTGTACATGTACAATGTAAGATGTCTGGAATCTACGTATGTAATTTTATTTATTATTTGTTCCTGTCAACTTGGGCCTGGGCTTGTAGCATTTTGCTGTCTCCCGTGATTTCAGAAATACCTAGATTTCAATCGCGGAAACGTAAAATGTCATAGTTATTATAAAGTAATGGTGATTTCGCTACGCTTTATTGTTGAAGGTAAGATGATTCACCATCAGCATAGTGTACGATTTTCACATGTCTTTGTTCTGCAGAAAATTAGAAACAGAAAAAGGGTTGGTTGGTGAGTGTGCACAATATGAATGTGTGTACCCAATGTCCAAGTCCTTGAACCTATAGGGACTAATATGAATGAAATATTTACTGACAATGCGTAAAGTTGACGTTCCGCACACGAGTGCCGAGTGTAAACAATGAAGTTCATGTTCTAACTTTTTCAATGGATAATGTGAAGATAATCTTTGCACCTAATCCGATGGGAAGTTTGGAAGGTCCGGGGCAAGCTAAGAATTTCAAAAACTCTTCTCATCTAAATTTTCGCACAAAATTACTTGATTTCGTCCTAAATCCTTCTTCCTATCAAATTATGGGTAGATGATACTTTGCCATTATTTGAGTGGAGAATCCTTGAATGTTAGTCATCAGCACAAGAAAATTGTAGGACGGGGTCGATTGGGTTGGTCAAACGACTATGCTGTTGTCACGCTTTAAAGTATTTCATTTTTTCAACGTGAGAACGTTGTTTTAAAAGTGATATCAACATTTTACGCGACATTGAATTTGTATTTTTACACAAACGTCATTTGGGTGGTAATTTTTGTAGTAATATAATGTAGTATTGTTATTGGCAGTAGCATTAGTGTAATAGGGGATCTAATTTAACGTTGATTTGTTCATGGGAAGGTTCTATACGAATGGACATCTTTATTATATGTAGTCACTTAGGCGCCTGCTGTGTGGTCGTTGCGAGTGATTCGCCATGCTCCTCTATCCTCTTCCTTCAAAAAGAGCGACTGGATAAATTTTCCCTCGCTTAAACGGTTGACGTGCAATACGAAACGTAATTTTGTACCTAATCACCAAATGTAGCAGAAATATTTTTTACATTTTACAAATGCATTTGTGTACTGGTATAATTTATTCATCTACTAAAGTTATAACATTCGTAGCAAAAATGAAAAATTGTGTTCTAATTCTAGCTCTCTAGCTTAGCATCTCTACGTTTTGTATTTGCCACTGACTACGAGTACCTAGACCGCAGTAAAATCTTAGGTACTTCTCCATTTTTACAGTTTCATATTCAACCTTCCCATTCAATTTGATCCCTACAGCAAGCACAGTAAAACTGGATTGGTCTGTGTGTATGAATCGTCAACAATAACCTGATTACACATTCGATAATTGTGAGGATGGGATCAGGGACAATCCATTCATTACATGTACGAACAACCACAAACAGCGGCACATAGAACTGGTGGTCGTGCGTGGTGGTAAGCTAAACGGAGAGGTAGATTGTGAGTAAAAGTGTCCTTTTACAGTTCTCCAACAGATTCTCCCTTGTCTTAAATAATTTACTGAATGATGATGAGGATTATCGTACAAATTGCAAATGGGCCGTTTTTGTCATCTATCAAGATGACAGAAAGTTACGTAATATTGATTATTATTACGTCTTGATTTTTGGTTAATCAAAGACCGTCTTCTTGGTACATACTGGCAATTATATTACTCTGTGTGTTTCTTGAAGATGCTCATCACGACTACAACGGCCACCGTGTCTCATCGTTATCATTATCATCATCGTTAACCATAATTTCGGCTAAATAATCGTTCCTCTCGAACTCGTACTCGCACTCCTGACAGTTTTTGTAGACTGAATTTAAGCATGCCATAAACACTGAACTTGACTCGTTAAGAAGTTTTATTTTCCACGAATTCAGTCAGACTTCATTCCCCTCGATTAGAATAACCTGTGTGATGCATGACAGACTAATTTTTAACGATACCGGCGTCCTCGGTAAAACGAAGATGCACCTTTGGAAGTACACATTATTAAAGTCATACAATCAGAAAGATAAAACTAGGTAAGGAGGTAGAAAAGTAATACTGGGGCAAAGCGTATGATATGAATATCAACCCATTAAGATAGGCGCTTGTTTTGTTAATTACACGTATTTATAGACATCATTCGTAAATCAGGTAAGTTTACATTAATAACATTAAATAATAATGGCGACCTCGTCTCTAGGTTTCTGTATGGAGTTGTATGGAAAATGGAGCCAGTAATGTTGCTGGCAATAATTTCTACCTTGAGCCTTGAGTGCATGATGCAACTTCATCGTATGTCATGCCACTGTGTCGTGTCGTGTGCTAGCAAGAGATAACTCTGTCGAAATACCTAATAAAAACAAAATACTTATATGACCATTATATGATTATTATGACGATTGACGATCAAGAATTTTTCCCTTGCGTTTTCCCACGTATTTGGAAAATAGCACTGAGGCAGAGGCGCAAGAGAATTACTGTTGGCAGTCGTCGCCTTCGTTGCGTGCAAACGACGTACGAAGGAACAACAAAGACGTTAATATCGTCTTGTTATAATTTCATTCTCTGATTTGATTAAATCAGTCGGGGAGTTTTTTTTCTACTGATTTTTGTCTGTCTTTTAATTGCTAGTCATTTCTAGTAACTTTTTTAGAATTGACCGAGACGATATGAAAGACAAGAAACGTAGCACACGAAGTCAAAAATGGCGAGACATGTACAATGTATTTACAAACCCCACTAGCCTTCCACTAGCAATACAATTTATTTATATGTATCATTTCGGTTGTAGTGTCTATCTGATGTCTGATGTCATTTATGGGGATAACAGTCGTTTTTACGCGTTTGTCTACGCAAGCAAAACTACTGGCTTATCCTTATCTCTTGGTTTTAATAGGAGATAGTATGTTATGGTTGTTTATATTGTTAAGCAATTTAGTTGGATTTACATTTCATACCCATCAAAAATTCCTGCGTGCTACCTGGTGGGAATCTGGGAAAAATTACAGTCATGCCACTAAGAGTTCCCTTTTAATTTTCTTCATCGTTTACAAAGTGTGAAAAGCAGTTGTTGTAAAAACAAAAAAGGGCACAAAGTCGTTCCAACCAACTGACCAAGTCAATTCTATATAACATTGTAACAAGATGTATAGATAGCCCTCGACGAACAAGATGGAAATGAATTGATGAGATGATGACGATGAGGTTCTGCAGAAAACAGGACAATCATATCAACTCAATTACGATTTTGTCAATTGATGTACTTATTATCACTAAAGAACAAGGCATTTAACTCGATTGTTCCCTCGCCATCATTATCTTTTCTGCGTATAAAGCTGTTCTCCTTTGTATGCTGTACTTGTTCTTGTTTTTCTTTAGAATTTGTCAAACAAGGCAATATATCACACGTGAAGAAATTGCGCTTTTCCGGTCACTTGACAAAAAATGTCTGCTAAGGGGATTACCCTTTGAAACATTTTTCAAATCAGTACCAAAAAGGTGATGCGACTGTGCAACTGTGCACATGGTGGTTAAATAGTTGATTGTTGTCGAAGTCTCTGAAATTTATTGACGGACGAAGGATTTCAATTGACTTTTAGAAACCAGCCAAAATTTGATTGTAGCCAATTGTTGTCACATTTTTGGTGTTTGTGATCTATGAAGAGGATGTAACTGTTGCTGTTGCTGCACTGCTACCCTATGATGATGCACTTTGCCTACATGGTGCCTATTTTAATTAGTGAGTACCTGTAAGTTATTGCTTCTTCTGGTAGTGGACTAATCTGTAGCGCATACAAAGTAAATTCAACTCGATATAATATACAACAATAATCAGCAATGCAAATAAATAAGTAGTTTGCTACTCGAAGAGTCTGAATGACAATCCCTCCTGTGTGGTATCTGATGTATCACGCATTGTGCCAGTTGTTTGTGGAATGACGATGATGATGATGAGAAAAGTGAGAATGGGATTGACTGCCACGACGAACCTCTACTGCGAATTTCTTGGTGTTCTCCTGTGCGCGCGCTGCTACCAGTGATCAACAAAGAAAGTTGATAACAATACTTCATCTCATATTGTACCTCTTTGGCATAATCAGAAGGATATTTTGGCTACCGGCAACCCGTCATCATCACTCAGTCATAATTCAGAGCTCAAAAGTATCACGCGAATATCAACGACAGGAGCAACGCAGCAGCCGTGCATATCCAAAAAGCAAAGAAGGCTACCTCCACCACCAATAAAAGTTTTTTTTACCTTACACTTTTATTTGCTTCATCGTTCATCGTCGTCGACATCATCAACACCACCACCACCGCCAACAATCTTTTCATCCCCACTGTCCACAACAAACCATCAACAACAATATATAAAAAACATTATCATCAACACCACCACCACCACCACCACCGCCAACAATCTTTTCATCCCCACTGTCCACAACAAACCATCAACAACAATATATAAAAAACATTATCGACAAAAGTAAAACATCGTTGAATACACATTTGCATTTTTTACGCTCATCATCAGCATCTTCACAGTTGTCCGTACTCCATACTGATTGCACTTATCATCATCGTCGTCATCATTAACATTTTTCAGGTACACGCACAACCCAGGCAAAAAGAAACAACAATATGCAATATTATACGACTATGACTATTTATTATTATTATTTTATTATATAATATGCAACATTATGCATGCATCCCCTACTTCTTTTTGATCCTGCTGATGATGACAATATAGTTATAATTGTTGTCTGTGTCACTGTGTCTCCGCAATCCTCCTCGTTGATCCTTGTCGTCTCTTCCCTCACATAACACACATAACACAGAGAGAAGAGAGAGAGAAATACGCGGCGGCGTACCTTACGATTTTTTTTCATTGTTTACTTTTTCATAGTGCACTTCTCTCGTCCGTCGCGTCGCCGTATCACGTCGCATCATTTCACAGCACCGCGCTCCAACATCAGTCAGTAGTAATAGTGGCATCAGCAGAAAGACGATACAGCTAGAAGGAGTTTTGATAAATGAATGTAATCTGACGATGGACGATTGTTGAGAGACGATCGAGGAGAAGAGCCAAGAAGCCGTGCTGGTCGTTTTTGAGGAGGATTGTTATTTGTGCAAGCGAACAAACCACTTTCGTTTTCATTTAACTTCAGCAACTGAAGAAGACGGTGTGTGTGTGTGTGCGTTGGAGAATACAACAGCAACGTGTACGTCCACCTTCATAACAATCATATTATTATTACCGATTACCACATTACAGTTTTGCCTACGTCCTTTACCCCTGCGCTTCACTGGCATCTCTTTTTTTCTTCCTTTTTTCGTTCGTAACAAGAATCCTACGATCGTTCCTTATTAAATTAAATTGCATTGTAATGTGCACTCGATAATATTTTGTTATTGGTGTACGCAGCGCAGCAGTAGTAGTGCAGTATTAGTTGATTAGTATTATTACTTTTATATAAAATATATACCTAAGCGTACCTTCTCCTGTATGTTTATATATATTTCAAAAATTTGCATATTTATCGGTCAGTCAGTGTGCTTGCAATGCAATGCAACGCAACTCTATGTGTTCTTATAAAATACATTATCTAACACTGCCACTAATAATATTTCATTGATAATCGATTTTTCCTCTGTTTGTTGATTATCGTGTCTGGTCTGGCCAAATTATTACGGCTCCAAAGTAAGTACTCTTTTTTCGTATGCTGCTATCATCGCCAGTGACACCAATCAAATTGGTTATTTTTAAGTGGTGAACTTTTTCAAAATGCAATAACTAAAACGTACATACGTATGCCAGTCTAATCAAGGTGGGCAAGATAGTGTTGTTGTTGTTATTGTTGTTGTATACTCACTAGAAGCATGGTTGTCCTATGTCTATGACATTTTTAGGTATTTCTGTACATGCACTTTTCGTCGTTACTTTTTATGGACGATAGGATGAGACGACATAGAAGTCACTCACTCCTTCTTTTACGCAAGTAAAAACTAATTGCCAATCTATAAACCAATAATAATAAGTGTCACTGTTGATTGTGCTGGGCTGGTGAATATTTCGTTTTTTCTGAGTGTGTGCCTGTGTATGGCGCTTCCCTGCGTAATAGTAATGAGTGACGGTTATTATACATTGAAAAAAGTGTCTTGTAGGAAGACAAATATATACGCATGTACACTTCATTTTATTTACACAGACCTATCCTTTGGCCAAGCCTATTGTTAGTCCTGGTCCTGCGCGATCTACAAAAAAGTACCTTTCTGGTTGTACTCCAAACAAAAAATCCATCTGAAGATCAGAAGGAAAGTGGAAGTGGTCGAAGACTGACTGACTCTCAGCAGAGGTGAAGTGGAGTGAAGTGCAGCTTTTACATCACACTCAACAATGTGATCGTTTCTGATAACAAGTGTGAACTATTATTTTCTTTTTTGAATTACTGGATATAGTTACCCTTGATTTGGTGTGCGAGTAGTAAAGAGAAGTATTCTACAACAAAATAAATAGTCAAAAGTGGAGTTCTCCATTTCCTTTTTTTCGTTGTGACATTTATCCTAATCCAGATTGACACACTGTCATTTTGTTTTGACATTTTGTAACCCGCCTTCTTCACACTTGGTTTAGGGTTCCAGTCAACAAGGAGCATGATGGTAAGTAGAGATATAATGAAAGGGTGTAATAATATTGTACGAAAATAAAATGAGCACAGGCGTGAGCCTAATCTTGGTGTGAAGTGAGGCTTGTTCCAATGATAATGAAAATAGGGAAAAGGTTGTGATAATCTGCTTATTGTTGTGTAACAAAGACAACTTGAATTTTTTTCTGTGTGGATGCATTCAAACGAGGTAATTATTATGATTTTTCGAACAAAACAAGCAGTTACTCTCAATTAGCACACTTAAAGGGGATTATTAATGGCTACTTACTTGCTTGACCACTCACTAGGCTGCATCCCTGGCTGCAAAAAGCTATTTACCATGTTGTAAAAATTGCAAAGTCAACTGGCAGGCTGGCTGGCTCCTATTGTATTTATTACTGTTATAACTGTGGCTGATTGATGCATTGTTAAATAATCAGGAGACGCATGAAAATCGATTGATTAAGAAAAAACAAGAGGAGTAACAATAAACAACACGATGACGGAATGAATCTCATCATCATGATAAGCAATAATAGCCACTATCTTTTCTGTGACTAAAAAAGGTGGGGTGATGAGAGGCACGGCACATTGCTATTGCCTTGCAAGAGGCTGTTGACCAGTCACCACTACATGCAGGCACTATCATCGTCACTCACAGTCACAGTAGACGAGACGCCGAATATTTATGTCAAATTAGTGCCTGAAGAAATGAGGCTTTTAAAAATTCTTACCCCAATAAACTAGTTGTGTGCGATATT
>JAHZNE010005410.1:0-37649 GCA_027744055.1 Callyntrura sp. NNG-2020
TAAAGAATTTGGGAGTAGTTCGTCAGTATCCGTATGTTTCGTCAAAAAAATGAAATGCAATTTCCAATTTATGTGGCTGATATCTCGAGTGCTTGATACTTGTAACTTACTTGTTGTAAGTTGTATAGCCGTCAATAGTTCATGACTCTTACACCCACAGGTATAGTTCTGTCTACAATACCAAATTGGACGATGCTGACACAAAGGCTGTCATTGTAGACGAAATAGTAAGATACAAAGAAGTCGGCGGTGGCACCATTGTTGAAAACACTGTTGAGGGAATTTCTCGCAATTTGAGTGTGTTGAAGGAATTAAGCTTACAGTCAGGGGTCATCATTGTGGCTGGAACAGGTATTTAGTCATGTTTGCAGGAGCTTTCCACAATAATTGTTGCTTTACATGTAAGTTGTCAAACGAAAAAAAAACGCTGGTGTCTATCGTTAGTATTTCGCATATATCTAGGGTTTTATATTGCCTGTGCACAGCGCAGCAATGCTGTACTATCGTATTCTGTGGAGCAGATGCATGACATTATGTTGAAAGAGTTGGTGGATGGAAATGAAGACAGAATTAAGTGTGGTATTGTGGGAGAAATTGGATCATCATGGCCAATTGAAGGTTTTTATTTAAAGTATTCATATTCTTCTTAGAGGAGTTTTGAATTAAAACTTAAAACAGTATAATTTTCAGATTTTGAAAAGCGGGCTATTCAGGCTACAGCATTAATTCAACAAGAAACTAAGAAACCAGTAAGCTTTCACCCAGGTAGAAACTCGGAAGCACCATTTGAGATAATGAGAATCTTCATGGAAGCTGGCGGTAATCCGGAGAATGTAGTGATGTCGCATCTTGACAGTGAGTGCTAACTGCAAACAAAAGCCATAAGCTAATATAAATTCGATAAATACGAGTTGCAAACGTATGCGCATGACCTGTCACAGGAACGTTCTATGACGAAGACAAACTTTTGGAATTCGCAAAGCTCAAAGTGTTCACGCAATTTGACCTGTTTGGAACGGAAATATCGCATTATCAACTGCAAGATTCAATCGACTTTCTCTCAGATGCTCAGCGAATTGGAAGGTTACAGCTCATGAAAGAAAATGGACATCTACACCAGATTACAATTTCTCATGATATCCACACTAAACACAGACTGGTAAAGTGTACATGACTGCCTTAATGAAAGTTCTCTCACTAACTAAACGAAATACACAAAAAGTAATATGTTGTCCTGTAGGTAAATTTTGGAGGACACGGATACGGCCATATTTTACAAAACGTCGTCCCAAAGCTAAAAACTCGGGGATTTTCTCTGGAAGAAATACAAACGATAACAACAGACAATCCCATGCGATGGCTTTCCCAAGGGGCGGAGATCATATGAACAATTTCAGCATGTATCTGCGATTAAGACCTTTTATTTTGCCACCAGTGCAGTGAATTAGTAATTCCAAATAACCAAAAAAATTAAATGATTAGCTATTCTAACCGGTTTCCTTGTGCTGAACTAGACATCTTGAGATTTTGAAAATATTGTGAGATTTTTTACACGTTGAAGTAAACATGCAAACAAATTGAACGATTCTCGGTTCCTTGTGTTTTTGTGCCTGTTCACTTATTTAGGGTATTTTCCCGCATTGCCCCATTTTGCACTTGTTTCATATAACCCCACACATACATCCGAATCTCAACAGATTTGACTTGAGTGTTGTAGGCAAGCAATGTACATACTAGCTGTATCTATTCAATTTTCTTGCGCAACGCCAGCTGCATAAGAGGTGGTCTTGGCGAAACATAAGAATGGGTACAAGAAAAATATCACTAAATTATCGCCAGCAACACCTTCACACTTCATTCGTGTTTTAAAACTGACAGGATGAACTGTGAGGTACGATACAAGAAGTGTTTTATTATAGTTAGGACAATATATTTCTGTAATTTATGTTCACAAGCATCCAGCAGGTGCTCTTATTTTTCTCGGGTTTGGTAATAACTCCAAAGCTAATGTGTCATTGTTGTCGAGGTGGTTTTGCTCCGTGGTATGCTTTTTTTAAACCATTATGCAAATGATAATTTACATTGGATATTGGACTGAGAGCCAAACACAGCACACCATATACGTCTTTGTCAAACAATGCAGATATGATTCCATTTAATGAAGACATAAATCTAATTCATAAATCTACTGAGGATGACATAAAAAGAGAAAATTAAAAAAAAGTAGAGTTAGTGGATCACTAGTACCTCATGATTGTTTAATAAACCGTTGGACCGTTAGTGACAAATCAAGTTCGTGGCAATACTGGTAACTAGAGCTCTTATGTTAAAGTTTACGAACACTAAACATATGGGTATATAGGTTTTGCTCCAAACCCTTGTGTCGCCTTCATAAGAATATTTTCTTAAAATAATATAAAAAGCTCCATTAACAATATTTCTGAAATGATGGAAGATGAAACTGCAACTCAACTAATCAACAAACTTTTCTAGAAGTCTCAATAACACCTACAGTTTGGAGAAGCATTTTGAATTCCATTAGGGGGCCACGACCAGAAAGAAGACGTTGCAGCGAAATAATTTGGAACAACTTGCTGTTTTGAGGAATAAAATATAAACATATTGGTCACATCGACATGTGAATGCTTTACACTTATTGCACAGTAACGCTAAAGCGTCAGCAGACCCAGACCCCTCTTTCACTTCCACTAGTTCCACTTCCTGTATACAATTATAACAATGATAAAAAGCAATAGCACTACGACTTTTTGGTAATGTGTACATAAGAGGAATGTTCATACATGTTAGTATGAGAAAGATATGTTTACTGCATTTTTATATACATATAAATCTATGTTCAGAGTGGAATCTTAACCATTTCTTACTAGCCAACTACGAGAAAACCTCGCCATTTTCATAAGAGCTGGGAGCTCCACTAGGTTTTCCTGGAATATGAGCAATACGGAAGGGACCATCGTCGTCTATGACCAATATTACAAGTGGTTTACTTATATCTGATGATAATAGTTCATCCAGGGCTGCATCGCATATCGCATCATCGTAGCATACTTGTATCTGTATCTATGGATCTGATTCTGATACCGAAAATGTAGATAAAACAGAGAAAATCAACTATGGACATAGCACCTAAGACAAATCATGGCTTGGTATCTCTCTCATAGCATACTTGGTTTGGTTTGTTATAATCATTTTCATTTCTGTGACCAAATAATCTAGGTTTCAAATACAGAACAATAAGTAGTGTACGATACGCAATGCTACAAAATATTTAAAATGCATGTTTCATTTTATTTGTTTTGGCATTGTTAAAGGATATCTTTCTGATGACAAAAGACAGAATAGTCTAGTATAAAATTAAATTACTTTAAATTGTGCAAATACGAGGTTAACGATCAACAGGACTGTCCGTCCAGTTGATCTTCCACAATGTCGGATTCCTTTAGAGAGGCCAAGAAGCGCCTAGCTGCGCGCAAACAAAAGATGTCCGCAGTGTTACAAGACATAGAGCAACATGAGCAAGAACGGGATGATGTGTCATTCCATCGAGCAAAATTTTCTGATCCTAAATACTCTACTTCAGATGTAAACCGTACAATGCATGAACCCACATTAACAATGGAAAATGAACAAAATAAAAGGAAGGAGCCATCCGCTATGACATCTCAAAAGGAAATCGAAACAATAATGGCCGTGGCTTCAGATGACAAGAAAAACAAAGTAGGCAAACCAGGAACAAAAGGTTCTACGTATAACCTGGCGCAAACTAAACCCTACCTTAAGGAGAGGATTTTTAGCGACAGGAAGGAATCAGTGGCTGAACAGGAAATTAGAAAAATTATGGAAACCACTGAGTCAAAAGAGGAGCAACCAAACACTAAATCGAGCGTAAAGTCAACTGTCTTCCCTACAAAGAGTAAACCCACAAAGGAATCTAAAGTTGTAGGTAAAATACCACTGGCGTTATCAAGGGCTGCAGCGTCCGACAAGGAAATCAGTAAAATGATGGAAACTACTGAAGTAGAAAAAGACGAGAAACCAAATGTAAAAAGTAGCGCCTTCCTTCAGAAATTCGGACCTTCAAACCCTATTTCTTCAAAAATTAAACCCATCAACGATCCTAAAACATCTAGTAGAATACCATTTGGTCCACGGAGGGGTTCTAAACAAAGTGGAAGCACAGGCCGTCCTGCAACTCCAGATAGTGCTACAAGTACAGACCTCAAGAATTTAAAGAGGTTTACTCTAATTTTAATGTCTTACCTATCTACCTTTGTTGTACACGGTCAAAAACAATAACTTTACTTTATCCCTGAAGCGCAACGAAATTCAGAGGAAGCGATTTGTCTGAAAACAGCACTGCCGAAAGTGACAAAGACTGTAGGTTTTTGGTTTCATTTATACACTCAACGATGCCTTCGCTTTATTGACATTTATTTGTGAAAATAGACTTTGTGCATTTGCCTTGTAGAGAAAATGTTTTTCAATGCAATTTTAGCTGACGAAGAGAAAGGATTTATCCATATTATTGAAGCTCTGACATGCTTCGAGAATGCACAGTTTATTTTTATTCAGAGACTTCTGCACTATAATGATCTTGGAGGTTTGTACAGAAGTATTTAAAAGTTATGAAATTCTGAAAAGTTCGCAGTTACAATTGTATTTATCGACAAACGTCACGTTAAAAACTGTGCTCCTATTTTTGTTGTGTAGCCGCCGGTGTCGATTTTAAATCGGATGTGGACCTTGCCTACCAAGTTATAAATTTTGATGGACAGCTATTGTTTTTAATGCAACAGCAACGAGTAAAATGTACTGGGTTTATAGTGTACTCAAAGAAATCATTCGAAAATATTTTGTATGACATTTATGGAAATAAGGTTCTCAAATTTATTGGACCTTCAGTTTTCATGTCGAGAATGGCTTCGGTGAGTTGACAGAATACGCAGCTATTCACAAGATGACAATGCGATAAAACTACTTAACTACTTACTTACATTGTTTGCATAAAAGAAAATGCGAGTGGCTGATGCCCATGACAGGACATTAGGATACATTAAGGCGTTCGGAACTAAAGTAAATTACAGCGTGTACAATGCGATTGGAGAGCGGTTGTTTTTGGTAGTATCAAATTTATATATTCCTTCGACAACTACGGATTTCACAATTTTGTGCAGAGGACAAAAAATTGGAGTTATCAAGTATGGTTGGAAACATGTCTTTCACGAGTTAGATTTCATCGACTATGAAACTTCCGGGGTGAGTAAAATTTTAAAATAATGCCAAGCATTTTGAATCGGCATGACCATATTGTAGTCCATACGTGTACATGCTAAAGTACTTCTGTTGTACAATGTAGATAGAGATCCCACCGGAAATGGACGAACGAGAGAAGGCGTTGCTGTTGGGTTGTTTAATGTTAATTGTAAAATAAATATCAAAATAGTATTTAAATACATATCTGTATAAGAATTGTTACATAAGTCCTTGTTATTATTTTTGGTGCTACTTGATGAACATAATCTATTTCACTTCAACAGGAATTTTTTTGGTATTCGCCGTTGACCAGACTAAAACTATCGTTGCTGTTTGTAGGAATTTTCATTGTGGTATTGGCAATAATTGTTTTGTGCATCCCAGTTATCGTTGATAATCCCGACGACGACAAGAGAACCAAGTCATACTATATAGCTGAAAAACTCGAGGCGCCGAAAAAAATTCAAAAAGACGATAGTGGTGGGAAAGGCGGGTAGTTGGATAGATGCTGGTGAATTCCAATAATGCTACAAAATATTATAGTCAATAGTACCTTTACAATAATTTTGAAATTCGTATAAAAAGTTTTTAGTTTAGTTGTACCGTTTTAATTATTTTGTGCTTCAATAGACAGAGTGTCATGTTAATAAACAATACTTCATTGAATAATGTCAACAATAATCCACAGACAGTTAAGTATAATGCCTATATTTTATTACTAATTAGAAATGACTATATATGTAATATCTAAGCCTATTCTAATTAGCACACTCTAATTATTTTCTCTAATTGCTTGGCATGACATAATGCTTTCTCGAAAAGAAAAAAGCTCTCCTTTTCAAATTAATTTAACAGTCAATATCAGGTTGTGTTGATGTTGGTGTTTGTTTGTAGATTTTCTTACTAGATCTAGAATATAGAAACGGATGATTAAAGCCGGAATATGCAAACATTCATTAACTGTCTAGAGTTTTTTACACGACATCGTTCACAAAAAAATTGCCGTTGATCAAGATTAAAGCACACCGATATTACAAAAAATCAAAGATGGTTGCATGGAATAGACGGACTACTCCGTATTTTTTATTTCCTATGCATAGACGGACCAGTCAGGGAGAAATATGCATACAATATACATAAAACATAGTACCGTAATTGTGCACTGATACTATATATACATTAGAAAAATTGTGGATGCATATTTTCACATTCCACATTGCACATTCATCCATTCAGCCACATAGCGTACATTGGTACAACTTTCCAAACCCCTTTTCCGTTTTCATGAAAGAAACAAATAACGTTAAACTGAAATTAAACTTATAGTTTCCTGTTGTATCAAGATCTATGATTTTAGAAGAACGCGAGGAGTACATACACTATACAGAGAAGAATTCAGGGAAAGAGGGAAACCCTCAGCATTTCGTAGAGGCACGAAACAATCGGTTTTTTGCTGAATTTGCAGCAATGTGCATGTTTAATATACAATGTCAAATGGTAAATATCATGTAACTAACGTCAATCTTGACCAATCATGGATGTGAATACTAAATATAGGAAGTTCCGTTTCCAATCCTGAATCTTAATCTTCATACGCCGTCGGATTTCGCGTCATACGGTGGGTTAAACGACTATGTACATAATGTTTTACATTAAACTGAACACAGTAAGAATTACAAGTCCAGCGTGTTAGTATGCTTGTATCTTGGAAATGAATGAATTGACGGTATTTACAGTGGAGTACATACAAACACTGCCAAGCAAATCAGTGGAGTACTTTTAAGGCCACATGTTAAAGCATTTGCATATTTTGATAATAAATAGGCGCCTTTATGATATAAAGGCATATGTAATCGATTCTGTCCTTTCCTAAAGTTTTTCACCATCACCATCATCTTAAAGGTCTCTCTCTTTACCGTTAAGGTCTTTTCCTCTTGTATGTTTCTCGCGATAATGCACGTAGGGAAAATCAAGGCTTTCTTTCTTGACTACCCAATCTCTCGCCGTCACTTTTCGCACAGTCACCAACCATCGCCTACTGAATTCAACACGTATAAATGCTAAAGTATACACTTTTATGTGATTATTATATTCATTTGCCACCTTCAATCAAAAAAAGAGGAAACGACATATCTGCATAAAAGCAGCATTTAAGTGTAAGCACGAATAAAATGGCAGAATTGTAGCAAAGGTATTGTATATGTGCACATACACCTTACTTGTACGCCGTGTCGTTGTGTGTTGTGTGTGTATATATGCGTGCCTTGAGTTCACTCACATATATATGCTCAAAAAGTTGTAAGTTTATATTATTTGGGAGTGCAATGTAAATTGTAAGATGTAAATGTTAGAACCATTCCACATTCCACACAATAGCAAACACTAGTGTGTACTGCGAGTGAGGAAGGGGAAACAAATGTAGGTAAAGTCCAAGGATTTTTGTAGACAAGGTAAAAGTCAAATGCTCGTAAAGACACACACACACACACACACATCTCCACACATTTATAACATAAACAATGGTATTTCTAATATAAAAAATATCTAAACCATTTATATAACCGTCACTTATTGTTAGACTTCCTTAAAGATTTCGTGTATGCTGTGGGGGTTTCACTTCATAACTTTTTGTGTAGGGACATTTCCAGTGCACGCTTCATACTAAGATGAGATAACGAGCAAGACACACTCGCTTTTGTAGATTCTGTTCTGTTTCTAGGCTGGACGGAGAGAAGAAAGGGAACAAAGGAAGTGGCACAAAAGGTGTATTTAGTGGTTGGAGAGTAAGACCAGTCGTGGTGTTATGCTTGATTTTCTTTCCGTAATTGATTACGCTTCTTTCTGCGGTGGTGGTGGGAGGAAGAAAGAATAGCAAGTACAAGACTGCACTGGTGTTCCTCAGTCAGTTTCACAGGGAGCAAGCGGAGGAAAATTTTTATGGTCTTTCATTAACGAGCGGGACTAAAAAGGGTGAACTTTGAACTTTCTCTGAGAGACAGTAATAAAAAATATCATATAAGATGTGTACTCATCCGTGCTGGAAGCTGGATTTTTGGGACATTTTAAAATACTCGTGTTATTATTGTGAGCGTGTAGTCGTAAGAGTAACTGAAATGTGGTGAAATTTTCTCTTGAACAAGTTGCTCAATCCAAACATTGTACAGTGCTTATAAGTTTTCCTGCGGAGAAAGTTTTTAATATTCATTGTTTGATGATTGACAGAGAATTTTTATATATTTTATTCTCTGCACAGAAATACATTATTGTCATCTAATTCTGGCTCCCGTGTGGTCGGAAAATCGTAGTTAGGGTTTTCTGTTTAAGTGTGAACTGTGACCAGCGGTCTGAGGTGTAAATTAGTTTGTGCATATCTTTAAGGACACACTGTCAAAAGGATGCATTAAATGAACACGAAATCGTGTTATTTTGTGAACAATGAAGGAGTGTCAAGAAAATTCAACATGTCGGAATCAATGAAACTATATAATTGATATACATGAAACATGGATGGTAAACACAGTGTGTACGTTAATTGCGTGTCGGTTATCCAGAAGATTTCAGTTTCAAAACTCTTGTAGTTTCAGTTTTGATTTTCATCCATTAAAACTAGCATTAAAATAAAGTACTTGTTTCGTTAATGGTACCAATGGACTCTTTGTACCTACAAAATATAAAATGTTACAAAAAGTTCATCCCGGTAAAACAACGAGAAATGGCCATTCTCGCATGAATGTTATAGAAAAAACTATATTCCAATGTCATTGGCAAAGTCAACACTTTTCGACAAATCACTCAAATCATTTTGCATAGAGTAAACGTTGGAAACACTCCTGCACAGCTCCGACTTTCAGTCGACGCTTCGTCGACAACAGCATCTTTAATGACATCCTTCGTTGTCGTTGAAGGTACGTAAATACATTTACCGGTTTACTTCTAAAAATAGAAAAATTGGCTAAAATTGGCTAAAATAGACTTGTGATTTTGATCTTATCTCAAACTAAAACCGCCTTCCATGTAGATAAGATGAGATAGTGACGTTCTCCACGGTGGCGAGTTTTACCATCGCCATAAAATTGTACAAGTACAATCCCTCCATAATGGGGATATCTACATTCATACATATGACCAGAAGCCGTAATTTCACGTATTCCTGTATGACGAAAAGCTTACATTCCTAAAAAAAATGTAGAAAGGTGGACATTTGGTTTTGTGCATGTATGTTTTCTCGCTTGTCGTTCCCTGACTAGACTAGACGATGACGGTGATTGCGTTGTCCGATAATACAAAAAACAACAACAAATAATGCTGCATGCATTTTATTTTTACTACCCCTTACATTACACTCGCTGGTGAACGTATTAACTTGTATTTTGCAGAGGCTGTGGAAAGTGGACAACGGGAAAGAAGAAAGGTGCAGAGGAAGGATAAGACCAAGAAAAAGTTCACTTCAACCCGTACACAACAGTCTGCTGCCCTTACTACTCCTACTACGGCAGTAGTGGTAACAACGGCGTCCTCGTTGGATTGACACGCAATGCTTTTGGAGGCCATACTTGGCATAATTGCCATTTCGGTCGTGTTTTGCTGTTGTACTTTATGCTGCTACGTGGTCTTCCATCATATTTTTACTGAAGGTTAGTATTAAAATAAGGGAACCACCAAATATTAACACACACACATACACACACATGAACGCCTTCTTGGTAGAAATTGTATAATCTCTGTACATACCACATAGTCGTGGGGTGGTGGTGGTGTGGTCGTATCCAGTTAAACCGTAAGAACATTGCGGTTTTCCTGGCTTTTTCGCTCCAAAAGTCTCTGACTTGCAGAATAATGACTACTATATGGATGGCTTTTTCCGCACCACCTATGCTGCGACTATGATCTTGTTAAATGGCCTTGCAGTGTGACGTGAACATGAATTTTGTGATTGAGCATGCTATACACCGAAATATTGGCTACGAATGCCGCGATCTCCGGCTGCTGCTTTTATAATTTATAAAAAAATAGTGCATGGATGCTTTCAATTAAAACATTACGATGGCAGGCAATTAAGATGAAACTGTAGTAAAACGAAACTCTCTTGGGACGGGGACGATAATAAGCTAAAATGTCGTTTTGCTTTGTTATTTGGTGGCTTCATATAGTAATTGATCGTGACTGCTAGTTCGTAGAAGAGTAATTTATGGTTTTATTTAAAAATACCTTTCCAAAAATACTTTCGTACAACCAATCTGTTTTTAGACGTATTCCAGGCAAGCTATTAATAGATTTACACACATCCGTACTACTGCTTGAAAATGCTTTACTGAATTTGTGGGATATTTATGGAATCGCTGCAGTGCTGGGGGTTATGATACTTTCTCATTTTATGCTGTTTGTTCTCTCTGCCCTCTGCGGTTTGTGTATTCTATATACAGTGAAAACATGCTAATTAACCACTACTGCATTCTTTAATTTATTCTGATTCCGACATTGATGACGCAAAAGTTGACCTCAATAGACGGTGGGATGAATGAGAAATACTTAAAATGCTTAACTTTAGGAAACACGATTTCTAAGCGAAAACATTAAAAAAATGCTTGAAATGGTATTCTTTGAATTACAATATTCTTTGAAGTGGTTTATATTAATACTAAAAAAAATTATGACTCCCCCCTACAGGTAAAACTGATGTTCAACCGGAGACGGTTGTGTGGGAAGCCAAACATTTCTACGATCCCCTTCCAATGGCCACACCGTCTCCTCCAGATAACATATTCAAGCCAACACCGTATACGTTCAAACTTCAGAATGGGAACGGAGTATATTCTTCAGGTTTGCCACATGCTGTTATCAACCCTGCAGTGTTACAGTATCCTCCTGGCCATGTTTACGATCAACAACGTAAGGTTTCTCGTCGGCACCCTCCCGATGACATATTGCACCAACAAGACTTTTTCCGTTTCCTTGATCATGACTGGCGATACTGAGGCCGATGATGATCTTGGTCCTCCAGTGTATCATGCACTTCACATGCCAGGTTCATTCAAGTTCTCTGTGGTTGAAAGTTCTTCCATGTTTACTTTTTATAAGTACGCTAAGATTCGTTTTGTTAAAATAAAGTTTATTGCTCAATACTTTTTCTTTTCCCCTTAGTAAGACGCTTCTTCTTGTTATTATGGATGGCATGCTATTAATAGGATTAATGAATGACATGAAAATGTACATATTTAAATATATGAGATACCAGAAACGTCCTTTAAATGTGAGCAGTTAACTTCAAGCATGACATATTTACTGAAACGCCAATTTATTTTAAAAATTGGTTACTTTTTGCAAGCCGACATTTTATTTAAATGTTTGAGTACAGGAACCCTTGAAAATATATGTTATAATAACGCACTAAGCATAAATTTCATCCCTGAAAATTTAAAAGTAATCGGATTTCTATTGATACATGCAGGTGTTCAGCAGCCTCCTCCAACCAAACCTGCTCAAGGAGAGAAGACGCAAAAAAAGAGTAATAGAATCAAAAGGGAATCGTCTCAACAACGACAGCTTAGTAAAAGCCGTAGTCAAAGTCCAAGCCCGAGCCCGCATCGCAGTCCACGAGGAACAATTAATGTATGGAGCACTAATACAGAGTTCCACCAGCAACCCTACAGTTATTATTCCAATAACCACCACTCACAAAATCGCTCCCATCATCAGCCTCATCATCACCCTTCGCCTTCGCAGCAGCATCAGAACCAGAAGCAGTATGTACAACTCACACAAGAACACTATCCCCTACATGAGTATAAAAAACGCCAGGAGCAGCAACAGTATCAATACGAAAAAGAATATCCACCTCCGGATGAGTATCATCTTTACCGTCGGAACCATGACCATGGACAAAATCATAATCATCATCATCGTCAGAATTCTCGTGAACGTGAACAGGATCATCATCGTTATCAGAGTAACCAAGAACTGTCTCGTCCTCAGCTACAGAGACAGGATTCTCAACATTTCCAAGCGTTTATGGCCACCACTCATGCCACAAACGTCTACACTCCCAAAACACAACGCAAACTATTACGTACTACAACGAATTTCAAAGAAGATGTTACATGATAAGTTGAGAACATTTTGTTACAAAAATATCATTTTATTATTATTACTACTACTTTTTCCTCCAATTGGGCTGAATTTCAAGTGTAGCAATAGCTCCTTACGATATTTCATACTGATTAAGTGGAAACTCAAAGTTCATTCTAAAACGAAAAGTGTAAATTGCTAAAAAAAATAATATTTTAAAAAATTAACCGGGATTAAATAACCAATTTATCGAGAGTATATGCGTGTATATTACATGATGAGTGAATGCGTGGTAGTTTTTTGTTTGGGCTCCGCCAACTAACTACTACGATGGAAAAAAGACATTATTATTCTTCCTTTTTGGATAAGCAACCGATAATAATATTTACACTGAATAAAAATATTTGAGTCTGACTACTTGGTAAACAAAAGTGTTTAACAAATACTGAATTATAGTATGATATACAGTTTAACTTCTTGTTGCAAATAATTTTGACAGTTGAGAACATGTACATAAAGAACATATGATACCGATTTTTTTGAGATTTACCACTTTCTTCCGTTTTTACCTTTCAAACAAAATTAACAAACTGCATGATTGACATTTCAGGTATGTTTATTTACCATGAAACAAATAATTGTAAGTGATGTTGTTTCTGGCGAAAGGAAGAAAAATGTAAAAGTGCATGCTTAATCTCGTATTTGTAACAAATTATGAAGGCGACGTTAAGTTTGAATTTTGATCAGTTAAGAAATTTTATTGACCTAATGCCCTGGTGCTGCAGGCACTATTTGGATTTCTTTTATACTTCGTTTTTTTACCCGCATACTGAACGAGTTACCCTTGTCCTCCATTTCCATTTCTTTAATCAACTCTTAAAGATTAAAAAGGAAATTAAAGTCAAGTACGCCACTAACGTGTATTTAAATTGTACGTGCTTTAGCATTACTTAATTTAGTGTAGCTCCGGTGTAGAATTTACTTCCATGTTTAATAAAAATGGGCAGCGGATAGATGATGATAAACATGTATTTTTTATTCTCAGCCTCAGCTTATTCATGTCGCATTTACAATACTCTTTTGGTAGAGGGAAAATACCAAGTTGCACTTTCTCCGGAATGCGTGTTCGGTTACGGAGGGAATATCATGGCTTGCATAATATAATATTAGCGATACACAGACCATAAATATTTGTACAACAGTGAAACTCCATCTAAAAATGAGGTAAGCAACTGACCTGGTTCAAGTCGATTACGATCGCGACATGATTTCCACTGCGTGAGTGGGCATAGTTAGCTATATATTGTTTACATAATAAACCAATACTCGTAGTGCCAGCACCTTAGGAGAACAATGTCAGGAGAGGGCTGTTTTGGTAAAACCACTTGCATGCAAGTGGAAAGTAAGCACCCTGTGATAAAAAGTTGCTTTCTCCGGAAATCGACCCATGGGCCGTCAATATGACGTATGCATGTTTGTAGGTGTATGCATTGTACTGCAAGAATTTTGTCGGGAGTTTGCTCTTTGCTGGCTGTCAACATCCTTTTCTTTCACACATGCAACCATTTTTCAGGCATCATTTATTCTCTCCTCATGAGTCTGAAAAGTACTAATAAACTGCTTAAAATTTGACACGATGTATATTGCATTACATTTTTCATCTTAAGTAAATTAATTTATAGAAAGACAAGCTAACGACGCAATTCTTAACTAAACAGCAATGTTGCAATATTTGTTGTGACACCATACCAGTGGAAATGCTCGGATTTGTAGTTACAATTGACTATAAGCTTATTATCCTATCTTGTCTTTTAGAAGTTTTGCAACAGAAAAGTTATCTTGATAGCGAGATTTCAAACAATGGTGGTGGTTCTTGATCCTCTACTTTGTGTAATTTTCAGTGGTGTGATGTTTTTCTGTAGTGGGTTTGCCACGTATGGCTGCTACAGGTGTTACACTGATATGGGTAAGCGCTTATAATATTTTACGATTAATGGTTATATAACGACGAATGTAAAAAGACAAGAAATAATGTGCAAGTGAGTATCACTTATAGAAAGGAGAAAGTTTTTAGCTTTCCGTCTGATTGAAAAATGTTTAGTGCCTAAACCTCTGTTTAAATATATTTTTTATCTAAACGCCACGGGCCACTCTCCTGATGTGCCCTACTCCTTGAAAATAATTTTTTAACCTTATTTTATTTAAAAATTCTATTCGATTATCTCTTGAAAAACAATCATGGGTCCATAATATGAGCCCAACAGGGTTCATAAAGGGCCCAATAACAAAGAGTATTCATACCGCTTCACACAAAACTTTCTTCTGACCCGGACGCTTAGTATAAAATATTGTGATTATTGCATAACCCATTTGGTTTTCAACATTATGCTGAAATTGTGTGTTTCTGTATTTTTCTCATCAGCAGATGGTTCAAAGGTAGTACCGGAAGGAAGTGAAATAGGATGCTTAAAGCAATCTAAGGATAGGTACCGCCTACGACTGTTCAAACGAAGACCTTCCACTTCATCTTCCGATGCCACCATATATTCTGTCCACAGTTCTGAAATTTGGAGTAGGCGATCAAGCCCTGGCATTAAAGTACTTACTCCGAGTCCGTCACCATCAGCTCACTTAAGAGGTAAAATATGAATAAAAAGAATTTATTGTAAACTGACAGCCATTAACGTATACAACTAAAGATTATTAATAGTTGGATAACATTATTTGTCTGATATTTTAAACATTTTTCAGCACATACTCCAACAGCTTTTTTAAATACAGCACAAATAAGGGGATGGACAATTAAAGAAGAGCCAGAAGAAGAAAATAATGAGAATAGAAGAAATTCAGCTCCAACCTAAACGTACTTTTCGAATTGTTGATTGTACGCGTTGTGATTCAACATTATAAAATTAACGGTGTGTTCATAAATACACGACATCTAGCTTTTGTAAATAGTGTCTCTCTAAAAATATTTTTATGGTAGATCTAACCTTAAGTTGTCCCGAATATTACATGAACAGCGTATATATGATTATTAACGTACGAAATAATTTTTTAAATTATTTATGTTTATTGAAGTTAAAGAACATCTACGTATTTTACAATTTAAAAATTAGGCAAATGATTACCGTAATTGTAGAAGTTGTCTCTACTTGTGCACAAACAAATGTATTCGCAAAGTTAAAATTGTTAAGTAGTGGTGACAATTCCTACAAGTACTACATGTACACACATGACGTAGAATAGAAGTGACATCTACACTATTGAATTATCCTTAAAATGGTTCATTATGGCTGGGTTAACAGCTAGCTACCTTGAACGTGATATTTATTTATTGTTAGCATATGCTCCCTTCATTCAATCGTCAATTTTTCTTTCATATACATACATTCTATTGAAATACACATATTTTTACATTGAATATTGGTTAATTAGAATACGACATGTATGGTTTATTTATCTTGAACAAATGCGACATGTTACGAACATACATATTTTAGTTTTGATAAACAAAGATGGTTTTGGAGTCGTAATACAAACGTCTTAAAATTGTTTAAATGAACACATTGTTTTCGCAACCGTGGATTTGTTTTATACCGTTGTTTGAATAAAATTGTTAAAACTATCTTCATTATACTTATACAAACTTTCACCCGAAAAAAGATAAAAAAGATGAATATTTTTTTCAATACCAAATATGCATTTCTAACTTCAAATATGCGTGTATTTTTATTAGTCCAAATTTATTATTTTGTTTCTTATTTCTAACAAACTCCAAAATAAAATGTATTTTATGTGATAAAAAGTCATTATTAAACTAACCAATTTTAGAAATATCACTAGGTATGATCTGCGATCATGTTCAAACATTTTTCAATATCAACTTTCACTACAGATTGTTTAGTGAAAATTGAAATGGAATGGAATTTTTTAATAAAGACTTTGTTTGAGCAAAAAACGCGACAAGAAGCTCATTATTTATTTGAATTAATGAAAATAATGCCTTTACCAGATGGATGAATATCTCCTAAGCATGCACAGTGAAAGTTTTTATTTCTATTTTTTAAGTATGTGAGTGAAACTACATTTAGGCTACAAAATTTAGTAATTCTTTTGTAGTTCTTTATTAGCGCTTCCCCAATCGAATAATAACTGATTTCAAAAGAGTATCTGGGTGGTTGCAAATTCAAGACTCGTGTTGTGTTTAAACTGGCGCGGCGGTAGCAGCGTATTTTTCCATAATTTTATCATGCTGATTTCTGCGACATGAAGTCGATATTGCTGCTCGCATATGTTTTCTTAATAAAATTATAGAAGGCGCCAGCTTGCACAGAATAAGTTTCATTTATCAAGTAAAGTGGTGTGTTAAATCTTGAAGAAAATTACTGAATTGCGTGTTAGCAATTTCAACGCTGCTGCTGCTAAGAATTTCATTTTATACTGTTTTATACGTACAGCATTTGAGAGGCTTAATTATCAACTGTATACCACGCTAGCAAAATGAATTATCGGAATTGGAGCCATATTACATTTAGTATTTTAGTGCTTGCAAAACAAAATTATGCACATTGAAAAAATACCTTAATAAAAATACAATGGAGTGTGACAAAAAATCTGTAAAACGGATTTTAAACTTGCGACCACAAAAGTTTTGGTTGTTTTCCCTCGGACTTTGAAACAAGTCTCCATTGAGAAAATATTTTTTCAGTACAAAGGAATACCAATGGTGTTTGTATGAAAATTTCACCTGTTAATAAACAGGTATATACCGTATGGATAAGCAATTTAGGTAATATTTGTCATAAAAAAGTATAGTTTATTAAAGTATCAACTCACAGAGTTGAGCGAGCGCCTGAGTTAGTAGTTGGCATCCCCGACATTTGTACGATGTAATTAAAATTGTTTAATGTATTTTAGGTAAATAATATAAAAGCGATTCAATAGAATGTGTCCGCTTTTGTAAATACCCCAAAGTTGTGAAGTGTGAATCGTCCTTGCCAAAAAATGTTTATTTTGTATTGTTCTTGTAAGTACCTAAATTGTATTCACACATGGGTTTACTTTTTTCCCCAAACCTTTTTCATCGGCAAACAACCCCAAACTTGGATGGTGAGTATATAATTATTAAATACGTAAAATAGTGCCCACACTGGTCGAGTAAGTAATACATGTGATATCATAAGATTTAAGTTTGATTTTGTACTATAGCTATGAGTCTATGAGAGAGGGGAAAAATGCCACAAATTCAAACCGTTATTTGGTGTTGCCTTGAACCGACAAGGTCTACACGGGACTGTTATATTAATTGTATGGCGGTAGGAAAATCAAAACAAGATTTTTATTCCTACAGCATAAAATGAAGTACGCAATCTTTATGATATGCACAGAAAGAAAATATGATTTATTTGGAAAGGGTGATGCAATGTTTTTAATTTTATTTTCCTTCGTTATTAATCGTTATTTATTAGCTCAGCGTGTGGGACTGACCAACCAGCTTCTTGAGCAATATTAAGATTTATATTCGATTCTTTCTAATGTTGGAAAAATATGCAAAGAATGTTTTTACCAAGCATTTTTACACAATAATGCTACATTGCATTGCATTTTTGTCAAGTTTTAACTATTACGATATGAGCGAATGACCTTAAAATTTTCATTTCGGTAGTTCGTCACTTAAGGCCTTGTCAATGACAAGAGTAATGTCTCATTTTTACAACTTGTGTCACCATAACCAGCACCATTAGCATAATATTAAGACAGTTGAGCGTGTAAGTTGACTTAGGCACATGCAATTTCTATTTGCAAAAAAATCTTTGCTGTTTGCTGGAGTCGATGGGCTAGTTCGTCGTACTTTCGTTCATTCCCGAACTTGTTAAATCGTGTTACTTATAATTTGAATATTACAACAACTTTTATGTTTTACTCATATCGATGTTTGACATTTTTGGCTTCGAGTCACACTTCTTCCAAACAACGATCAATGTGGCAGAAAACATTTTAATACTATCGAACAAGGTAGTAACGGCAGAGCGAGAACTAATTTTTATGTTGGCCTTTACAAAAAGTATTTTTGGTTGAAGCTTCAGTAACGTACGATATGTTCTGTTGCGACACATGAGGTTTTATGTGACCACAGAACAGCATTTATGTAATAACCGTTGTTGCTGCTATTCGGGTTCCTTATATACCTACTCAAGTGGAGTTATCCTCTGCTTTGACTTTTGACTAAGAAAGGTATGCCGTCTGGCCTTCAGAGATTTTTTGATAAGCGTTAGCGCGATCATAAAAGGCATTCAAGCGACTAAATAAATATACATGCTACATAATACATAATTTCGTAATCTTAGAATTTAAGCTTGTTCATACTTGTGTCTGACTGTGAGTCATAAGCTCCCTTTTCCTTCCGAATCGCCAAGTCATAAGGAAAAAATGTGTTAATATATACCCTCGGTTGCTCTAAACCAACAAACTGGATGGAAAGGAAACTGTTGAGAGATTTTGAGAACTGAGGCGGTTTCACAGGTTAGGGCAGCAGCAGGCAACATATCGTTTTGCCCGTATGTAGTTATTATTTAGTGCAATTTTATCTCAAATCTGTAACTTTAAAGTTGAATATTCCAAAAGGAATAATGACTTTGATTCAGAGTACATTATTACGGTTTTATGGCGACACGTGTTGAGGTAAAAAATAGGTATAAAAATATACTTTTAAATATTAAGCCTCATTGCTGTATGGGTGTGTGTGCGTATGTAATGAAAACTCAATGACTTGTCAGAAGAACAACAAATAGTTCATTAATTACAGACTTTTTTCTCTCACAATTTTAACTAAGGTGGTTCATTTAAAGCTATTAATTTTTACTGTTTTATTAAGTATTTCAGAAGCCTTGCTTTATTCTTTAATGTTCATTTTGCCAGCCGTAGCTTTGTGTTCCGCTTTCGTCACACATCTTTGGTAAAACAAAACAATTAGCAAATGAAAGTTGGGTGGAGAGCAAGAGACAGCAAGAGAGAAAGTAGCAAGGTATTTCTTTATCTAAAAAATATGAATTGTCATTAAATGGCTTCTAGATTCCATTTATACATACAGGTGCCGCCCGCATTTTATTGCTTTTGACAGGACATGTTTCTCCGAAAGTCATAAGAAATGTCCCCCTGGTATGGGACATGCCAATAAAAATACTTATTGCTGCAGTAATTTTCATGGCTTTTTTGAACACGTATAAACTGAGTTTCCCAGTGTCGTAAAATGGTCAATAATGGGAGGAGCTCAGAAGAGAAATGTCTCTACAAAATATACATTTACATGGATTTTTTTTTACAAAAATGCCGCCGAAAGCAAATTTTTCCTTGATTACTTCCCGTTTCTCAATTCCATTCATTTTGGGCAGCAGCAGGAACAAAGTAAGAGATGGTGGTTACGTGTGCATATAAAACTGCTTCAATTACACCACGGGGCACAGCCAAAGCAGACTTGGACGGTCTTCCATCAGCAGGTGAGAGAATGCAGAAAGATCGACAGGTAAAAGTAGTGACGGTATAAAATTTGCCGTGGCGTCATCAACCTAAAATAGCAATAGTGGTGCCGTAGGTACGAACAACGTAACAAGAAGCACTAGCCCCGGACTTTGAACAAAAGAATTCATCGCTTTCGTTGGTGGTACTGAAGATTGTGGGAGTGCGGATGTAGGAAGCAATAAGTAATGTGTTAGTAATTTGTCACTGCAGCATTGATGACATTCCCGATTGTAAGTTTTTTTTGTTCTTTTTCGTTATTCCAATGCATGTACATTACAGCGGCGCGAATACAATACCGCGAATAGGAAAATGTCAGAGGTGAAGGGGCAGTGGTGGAAATTCTAAATCAGCCCTTTGAAAATATCGATTTCTGAAGCCATTACCATCTGTTCTGAAGAAATAAAATCGTATATACACGCTTCATTCCCGCTAGGCAAACACAAATAATCGACTTTTCAGGTCGTTAGTAAAAAACCAACCTTTTGAAGAAAAAAGAAGCAAATGTGTGTTTTGTTGTTAAAAAAAGTGTAATTATTTGCGTGCTTAAAATGTTCATGATGAAACATACGAAAGAAAGGTGAGACGTTGGTGCAAAGGTATGCTATCCGTTGTAGTAGTGCTTTCTTCATGCTACACAGGTATAATTTTTACCTTTCATTTCTATTGTCACGAACAGTTTCGCTTTCGCTCAACGAACCTGTTTTTATTTACATGCTTTCCACTCTTTGTTGGTGGAAGTTGAAATACTTAAGCAAAATACTAGAAAAGAATTCATCTTAAGTGTCAGCTCACGCCTCCATCATTTGAGCCTTTCATACGCTCAAATAAGTCTATACTTACATAGAGCACCAATTATACGTAGGATGTTCTAGAAAAAGTGCCCCAATTTAATTTATCAATTTTTCTCTTCAGTAGTGGCCCAGCTACTGCTACCCTTGCAGCCCCTGCTATACAAAAATCGATGCTTGTGATTACTCTTATTTTGTTTTAAACACAACATTTTTTACTCTTAAAAATTATAAAAGGCGAAATGTGTATAGTATATATTTATAAGACGATTTCTCGAGCCAAATTTTATTTATTATTTACTGTCTGCAAACTCAGCCACGTGACTACTTTTTGTTACAGGAACGGAAAAGACAAGAGAACGGGAGAACCTACTAAAAACTGGACGACAATGGAAAAGCAATACAATCGTAGCTTTGACATGGTTTTAAAACTCCAAAGAAGAAAGAATCAAACATGTTACACATCATTAAAAACCTACGAACGACCCTATTAATCAACATACCGATCAGGCAAAATTATACAAGACTAGAGAAATTTTTATAAATTAAAATGGGTAGTTTATTTCTGAAACCGTCCTCATATATAAATTTCATCGCCTTTCAACGATGATACTTTAACGTTGGTAGGTAAATCTCACAGCTATCCGTGGTACTTGTGTAAAATGCTCCAAGTATTTTATGAATACACGGCAATTACTCTATGGTCAATGATCGTGCTACTTTCTCCAGATTAATGGATAGCGGGGTCACAGAGTATATTGTGGGAAGAGTTTGACTAGAATGTTTGAAAAATACGTTAAATGCCAGAAGTTTTGCTCTTCTTACTGAAATATGGAGAAATTACAATACAAACCAAAAGAGAAAAGCAGCATTCTCTTACATTACATATTTAAGAACCAGTGAAAGTAGGAAAACCAGCTGAACTTTATCTGTTTTCCAGATTGAAATCATTATGCATTTTACAAAACAACATTTTACGATTTATCCCACGAAAATTTCAATGCTCGGTTTCAAATTGCATATAATTTTAGCTGTTCATTTGCTTATTTTCTCTCTCTCTATAAGTTACCGGGTAGGAGTTTACACCGGAAAAATGTAAAATTGTACTTTAGCAGTAAAACCTTAAGTTATATAGCCACACACAAGCATTTAACGAGAAGTACCACTAACTGTTAATAACTGTTGGTCTCGCGCGTGGGTATTGACCTCTGTTGATTTAAGCGGAAGTATTTTTAATATATTTTGTGCAAAAACTAAATGAACTATTCTCCGTACTTTATTATTACACTCATTTATGACCGTTCTTTCCACAAACGAATGTGTTACCGCAAACTCTAAATTACTCCAGCCGAGCCTGGCATGAGTGCATGAGCGTAAATATATGCATACTCCATTTTCCATTGGGTATATACCGTTCATTACTGTGATAACCTCACACCGAGAGTGGGCTCCAGCCAGTACAGTTCAAGAAAATGAATTAAGCAAGAAAATAATACTCAGATACATGCTAGTTACAATGAAGCAGTTTCTTCTCTCAAATCCGGAAAATGCGCAGAATAGCTGTAGTGGCTGTAAACTTGTACCTACACCTATTAAGATGGAAGATTGTGATATTATATTACTAATATTACAAACTCGCTTTATGCAGCTGCAGCAGTCCCCTAATCTTTGTTGGAATACAACGGTGTTTCATGTTTGCGCTTCAGGTTAAAAAAACATTTAACTTACTATACGCTTCACTTGTTTACAATTTTAATTCAATGAGTTAACTATTCCAGCATTTATTTTGAAGTTGAAAAAAATGAATACAACTTGTTACAGCATTTCCTTTGTTTATACACAACGTGTATTTGTATGTGCGTACCTCTGCTGCTGTGTACATATCGTTGACTATACAACTTTTTTTTCTCCCTCCTTTTTCCTAGTACAGATTCGGACAATATTTTATGCACACTATGCGTTTATAAGTGTGGAATTTAAAATTGCCCTATAAACTATAAAATCAAGGGAAAAAAAGAGTTTGCATGCAAAGTTCCTACATATTATGCACAATAATATATCATTCCTTTCTAACCTTATTTGACAGTGGGTGCATTATTACAGCTTACGTGTACACGGCGGCAGCACCAACAAACACTTCCTTTTACACCAGCATCGCAAAAACTGTACCCACAAGAGAATGGCGCTGCTTTTATAGACGCTAAGTTGCATTACATAAGCCTTTGCAATTTTTAGACCAAAGCCAACATCCGGAAAACCCTACAAATTATTGTTCTCTACACATTCAACTTTCTAGCAAAAGACTGGATGCAAAGAAAAGTGTATAATCGCATACAAAAAGGCATGGAGGCAAAAAAAACTGAAAAAAGTCTTGATAACACACGAGGTAGTCATATACAATTTGTTTTAAGTGTAGGAATTTATAAGCATATACCTAACCATGCTGTGCGGTGTTCAACCACCATGTAATAATACAGAAGCACCATTGGGCATGTAAAAGATATGCAGTTTTTAACTTTGTATCTAATAGGTTGTGAATTTCTACTTCTTTATTATATTTTGCAATTGCCACCAACCACCACCACCACCTCATTTGTTTTTACTACTTTACAAAGAGGAAACAAAGGAAGGTGAGGTGGAAATGTACTAAAAGTTGTGTGGTGGAGGTATAGCTTTTTTTATATCGGTATAGGTTGTTATTTGTTAGACTTTCGCCAGTAAATCTAAATTCAGAGTCATAGTCATGGCCATTGAGCGGAGCCAAAAGGTAACAGCGTTACATTAAGGAAGTGTAATGTGCAATGCAGTCACATTATGCACTTACTTAGAACCAGAAGTCATCTAATCACTTAAGAGGTGCGCGTTGTTGTTGCATAATAAATTGTATGGTGGACCCCCAATAAAAGCATCAGAAAGTATCCACGCATTAACTACTACAGTGACCTTAAATGACGCCCATTTTCCATCATCTTTCTCGAAACATAATTTACGGCGAGATTATTGTAGACTGGGTGTAAACTTAACCATCCAACAACTTGCAAAGTACTGGCGACCAACAACTAACTGTTCACACTTTCCTGGTATCCTGACGGAACACGGAAGCCATTAAGTACACATCACTACGGAACGGAGAAACCTTTGTCGCGACAAGACGAGGTGGACTTAGATTTTGGTAGGAGAGGAAAATAATAATGGCCACCTTCATTGAGACGACAGGTGTGAAGGAGCAAGGAAGCAGTGCTGGACAATATCTCGTTGAGTGAAAGTACGAAAGTGAGCACAAAAAAGTGAACAACTTGTGGGAAATTTAGGCACGCAGCGTTGTGTTTTCATGTGGATAAGAAATAGCACATATCTATTCTTTTAGTAGAGTTGGTGGAGAAACGAAGAGTTTTTGGTACTTCCGTCACCGATTTCGCCAATTATTTTTTGCTGTGTTTATTTTACTACTGCTGTCATACCTTGCTGAGGTTTATGACGTAAGGTTTAATAATAGCAAACCGTACAGGGAGTGGTATTGAGAGCATATCGTGTGTCAGGGGAAATGTGCTCAGTGGGAAAAGCTGATTTTTATTGCTCCACAAATAATCCACTGTCGAACGGGGAGGTACCAATAATTTTTATACAGTTAGCAGCAGGTTACCATTCGTTTTATGAAAGTCTATTGTTGCTCTCCCATTTTGACTAATTGTATGAAGACACTATACGGGTGGGTGCCAAGAATAATCCGTTCATGTTCAGAGAACGTACTTCGAAGGAATGTGTAGGTTGTACCTGTAGTGTTACTATTGCCATTCATAACTAAACTTTCTTTATTTTGCATTGCCAAAATAATAAATGATAAACAGCGGTGTGTTCTCACGACGAAGGTGATCAATAAGTTGTGATATTTTTATTCCAATGGATTGTTGGTTTTGTGTTAAGAGCAGAAGTTCTTTTAGTGAATCAACAATAAGTTATTGCTGTAGTTTAGCAGGTTCGTTATGTGTGATATATAAAAATGCTTTTATGTGAAGTTCCTCTGATCTACCATCATTTAATTTTATTACAAAACACTATTCTCAGTGAAAGTTTGCGATGAAGTGTTGGAGTTCGCATTGTCTGTTCAGGTAAAAAGACAGCCTGGTATATAAGCAACATGCATTGAACAAATCAGTGTTGGCAGTGTTCTGGGAAGGTTGTGAGGTCGACTCTTTGGAGTCTTGGAGAACGAGTACAAATGGATTGTCGAATAAGTCTAAAGTATTGCATGATAAAATAATGTATTCAAGCCGAAAGAATAATATGGTTCATCCTGCTGAAGGTACATTTTGTTGATATTATTAGTAGTTTGAATTTGCTTCATTACTGAATTACATCGTACAAAAATAATACTGAAAGACGTTTACTTTTACAGAAGACAACTATTTCTTCGGGGATAATTACAACGATTATGACTATTCGAGAGATTCCAGACTTCAAGTCGACAGTCCGACTCTTAATATTTCGCATGGTGAATCAAAAAGGGGTAGCGCGTACGGGAGCCAACCAACTAAAAACGGTAAGTCATAAAACAAGCTTCGCAAATTGAATCTGTTGTTCCAATTTGTTTGACAAAGATTTCTGCATTAATTTACATAGGTTTGTGGTCGGATGACATACAAGCACTGACTAGCTGCGACCAATTTTATCTTTATCAGGCCAACAAATGTAAGTTTTACATAAATTCATATAAAATGTAAACACCAAACGCGGTCTTTCGACGGAGGGACATTTTTGCACGTTCGTTGCTTGTCGGCTCAAACAGTGCGTAAATTGGTTTAAATGATTACAGTTAGTCCAGAGGTATTGAGTAACTATGATATCCGGAATAGTGAAGGGAAGCTCATATTTAAAGCCATTGAACAAATCGATCCCGTGGTCAAGGATCTCCACGAAATTCACGACCAAACCAAACCTCCATTTGTGCTTTCAATAATTGATATGAAGAATGGAAAAGAAGTGATGAAAATCAACGGGAATCTCGCCCGAGGTGTGGTAAGTGGTTGAAAAATAATTTTCTTGTCATTTGTATTTTAAATTAAACATGATTTCGCGTGGAGTAAACGGGCACGTCACGGGTATATTATCGTAATTCATAATACTTAAAATGCAGCCGCTAGAAGTAAAGTAGCGCTTAATAATAGAAACATGCAACGCAAGAAAAATGAAAGTTTCTGTCGTGTCAGTATCGGCTCTGACTGTATGTGTTAAGATATTCAACGCTTCGCAGGTTAGTCAGGCTGCGTACATTTTTGTGAATTTTAATTCTTGTCTTTTCTCCACTCCACCGGGGTGCCATATATATGTCATAACATGAGCTTTACTTTGAGTGAGCGCTGTGAGCTCAAACAAGCAATGCCGTCTTTTAGGTCGTTACTTCCACTTACACTACAGTGCATTTGTGAATAGGACATTCTATAGATTAATGTCATTTATGACATCGTTGTAAAATTCAAGGTGACTGACTGGTTGCAAGTTACAATTTTTACTTGTTAGAATATGAACAGGACTAGATGAACTATGAATACAAGCTTATAAGCACTATTAATTCGTTAAATTCTATTACGTTCCGGTTGAACAAGACCGAAATGGTTTTATGATGTCTAAATCTGTGACCTAGTTAAACGACTTTCACAATTTACTTTGTGGTGAGCATAATACTTGTTGTCCTATTTGTACAGACACCATTTCTATCAAAATTAATTTTGGCAAACGCGGTTAAACGGTCAATAAACGTTAGCAGTTTCAGAAACAAAAATATGGCGTATATTTATATTACTTCATATTTCAACAAACTACGCACGGTTTCAGTGCAATTCATTAATTGGCTTGAAGTTTTGTGTTTATTAGAGTTCGAAATGCTCCATGCGTACTTGTATATTCTGATCCACACGAAATGTTCCATGTTACAAAAATTACGACACGCCATATTCTTTCGCTAATTTATTTTAGTAGTTACTAACATCATGCATATAGTCACGATTTCTTAACTATTTAAACTTTCACCGTTCGAAATACGTACACAACTGGACTATGTGTGTAAAGTAAAAAAAATGTGTAGCACTACATACAAGCATCTTGTGATGAATAGAATGTCGTTGCATGCTATATGATAAATTGTTGGCAATAAATTCTGTACAAAAAATCTCATACATGGCTGATCTGATCAATAAAACGTAGTAGGATGCCGGGGTATGGAATAATAAGTTCGCAGTGGTAGGTGTAGATAGCGATGATTTTCTTAAAGAACCTATCAGCATGCGATCATTTATTGTGAAAGCAGCACAGGCTCAGAGCACAGTACAAAAACATGTTCTAACGCATTGTACACTATTTAATTTTAGCTGCACACCATTTTTTGTACCTAATCAATGCGATATGAAAAAGCGACTAGCAACATTTTTAGCCATAGTCATGATTAAAGTTGCACTGCCCCTAGCGTTGCATTGTTCCCTTTTAAAAAACTTAACGCAAAACGAAATCTTTCCCGTGTATTTTTTCTACTACGCTCTTTAAACCGTACTGAAAGTCAACGAGTGTTGAAACAATTGCGAATAATGTCTGCTCATTATTTCCTTCCTCGCTTCATAATTCCTTCAAGATCAAGGATGGCGGTTGAGTTGAATTATATGCTCATTGTGCATTTGTCACAGAAGATATGATTCTCTTTAATGCTACATTATATTGCGTAAAACACAGCGTAGGTAAACAAAAAAAATGAAAAAAACTGAACACGGTAGGATGGAGAAGCAAAAAAGAAAATGCTATTTAACGAGTTACCATAAGTAGTTGGTGATTGCATGACTGATGGCGATAAGAGACTAAATGATAGAACGGCTGTCAGTACATAGCGCATTAAGACATAGGCAGCAAGTTACAACTATCAAACAAGTTCTAAATTGCTTACAAAAAGTAAGAAATATTACACTTGGTGCAATTTGGTAGGAAAACTACAACAACCGACACTCTTAATCTCGCCATTAATGGGAATATTAAATAATTTTGTTGTGGTTTCATTTTTCCCCTCTGGAAGATGTAACTGTTTCAGTAACAAAGAAAAACCTTTCAGGAAAATGGGAAATGTGTTGTAACGGCACTACGTGGCGCATTATGAATCACTATAAATAACTACGATAACCGTTTCCTATTTTGGTAAAATGCATTTTGCAGTAAATGCGTAACCCCTAAAACCATTTAGATGTTGATAGTGTAATTGGAGTGAAAGTAGTTAACACTAGGTATCATGTAACATGCTTTCTTTTCTTCTTCTCAAGATGATGGTGTATACCAAAGTGTACTCCTCGGACAAGATTGTAGGTATAGTACGCAAAGTGGACGAAAGATGCGGATTATTTTGCCCACCTATATTTAGCCTTGAACGACCCAACGGTGCGGTACTCCTGAAGGTACGGAGTTCGGCGAAATCTCTTCTTTCATGTTGTTGTTTATGTACCTGCCGACTAACGTCCCAATATCAAACTCGGTACTTTGACGTCTACCTTTCCGATGATGTAACTTATATTGGAGAAATTAAGCACTCCAGAAAGAAATTTAACGATTATGGAGATGCAGAGGCCAATCAAACCAAAGCCGTTCTTGGGGCAAGCATTCCAGGCGATACGATTTCTACAAATAAGGCTTTGCTTCTTGCTTCTATGTTTATGCTGGTAAGTTTTATGGAACCACATTATTAGCTATATAACAGTTTAATATAATGTGAATGTAATAATGAATATGTTTACATTTTTTATTTTGCAGGATTTTATATATTTTCAAAAGAATAGACGAAGCATGACCTGTCCTAAAATATCCAAGACTTGCTCTGTAATTATAATTATTATTGTAGTAGTAGCTGTCATAACAGGAATGGCTATCCTATTTGGCGGAGGAGGCTATGCTGGTAGTAAAACAAACAAAGGAAAACCTATCAAGGGTTAAATCATTATAAAGTGCGAAAATCGGGACTTTCAAATCGTACCAATGTTATATAATGACAAGAGATATTAATGTTTATGCCATATCCGCCACATCTATAATAAATGAAACAACTTTACAGTTATTTCAAACGTGATAAAACAACGAATTTTCTTCACACTATGTTAGTTCCTGTATTCCTTCCTACGAAGCCTTTTTCAATCATCCTGATGACGACATCTATGAAAACATGACAAATATGTATAATATATATAACATAAGGTAATTTCCGCTATACACTAGTACATAATTCATTGAATTGGTACTAGAAATCAACAGTTGTGTGTATACATGTTCTAATTGTATTTAAAAAATATTATAAAACACTTTATTACGTCATGGTCGAAAGTAGTATGTAGTAAAAACTTTATACAATCAACCGTACCGTACCATCATCTATCTACCTGTTATTCCCGAATATTTCATTGAATAATGTGATTGTGATTTTAGGTGATTCATTGCAAAAAAATAATTTGTAGAAAGAATAGAATCATTTGTACCAGTGTTACATTTACAATACTATTAAGTACCCAGTAGACAGTGTGTATCTAAATATTAACTTTTACTTGTACAAAATGCGCACTTTTTACAAAAATAAACTCTAACGGCGAGGGAATGGTGGAAGTTCTGAAGGGCTGTCTACCTGTTGTAGACCGTTAACATTATTTTTTTCAATTATGTCGTGATTAGAAGTAGTTTTGTTTTCAAACTTTCAAAAAATAAAGAAATACTCATTACAAAAATTGTGATACGTCTTCTATTAAATCCTTAATGTGATTTACTTACCATTTTAAAGGCTTGCAATTTTACGAACTGGTGAAGCTTAAAGCAAAAATCAGTACCAGTACCAGTAAACGTTACTAAAATATTTATTAGTACTTTGTGTAATATGTATTAGTTATGTCGACATAAATTCCACAACGCAAAGAATTTAGCATTTAAAAGGAAATATCCAGAGCAGAAGTTATGTCGACACAAATTCCACAACGCAAAGAATTTAGCATTTAAAAGGAAATATCCAGAGCAGAAACTTGGTTAAATCTCAGTTACCTAGTTCAAGAAGCTTTAAACTTTAAGCAATGCATAATGGAAAGAATCAATGTGAAATTGCTTATGTTTAAAGCTTCTTGACCTAGTTCAAATCCAAAATTTATTTCACTACTCGTTACACTAATTTTTAGAATTATTATTTAAATTTGAAATCAAATGATGTATTACATCTTTTGGAGGAAATGGTTCAATCAGTTACCTAGTTCAAATCCAAAATTTATTTCACTACTCGTTACACTAATTTTTAGAATTATTATTTAAATTTGAAATCAAATGATGTATTACATCTTTTGGAGGAAATGGTTCAAAGCACTTTTTCCTACATAAAATATTTGTGTTCATTCAGATTTGAGGGCCTCCCAAGTCCCGCCAACTTCCGCCATACTTGGCTGCCCGACGCCCGATCTGAATTTCAATAGCCGCCATATTGCCTTGACCTAAAGGCATGTATGTTGTATGTAGTGTAGTACATGCCAAATTGAAGAGACAAATATATATTGATCGCATAAACTAAAGTCTTATCACGCCCCCGTCCAGTCGTTAAAATATATTTTTAACCTCCCTATCTTATAGTTAGAAAATGACGTTTCTACTATTTCGGAAGCTGTATTTTAACAGCGGACCGAGAGGCGTATCGCTATAAACATCTTGTAAACTAAACGGGTCAAGCTTTCCCTCAAACTGAAGCAGATCCAATTCCAAAAAGTATCACGACTTGTCCCGCCCCTCTGATGTCCAACAGCAATAACACTGTCAAACTATTTAGCCAAAGGGAGTTTCTTTCATTTTTTGTACAAAGCGATACATTACAAAACACATGCTACAGCGTAGAAATATGTAAGCTAAAGCTATTAAAAAACAAATAATTTTATGTTGTGTAACCCAAAAGTAACTGGTAATCCTCATAAAGTAATCTTCTTACGACAACACAAACATTTTTTTCTCACAAATAGAAGGGGAAAGCAAATCCAAGCCATGTTGTGTAAAATATTGCATCTGTGCGATGGCCTACTACCTCATGCTACATTTATCTTTGTACGTCTGCTGCCATGAAAGTGACAGGCAACAGAAAGCTGAAAGCTGCTCTCTCCTATCCTTGTTAAACGTAGCATGGATCGGGGGATCGGAGAATTCCCAGGAGATTGCCAGCTATCAGTCAGCGACACCCAGGCAGCCAACTTACACTTTGCTTGGAGTTTGTACTCTCGGAAAAGACTCCGTTCCGAATTTCTCCGGTTTTCGGGTTCCCTCCTTTTTAGCTTCTTCTACTCTGGGCTATTTTTGTCTTCGTGCCTACAAGTCTATTCAGCATGACTTACCACACATATACGCTTCTAAACCAAGTGTGGGAAGAGAATCTTTGTTGTTTTCGCCAGCTCATCTTTGCTGCGCCTACGTTTTCTCCTTTTACCACACATTTTTTACATGGAATATTACGATTGCGGGCAACTCAGAATTACTTTTCTTACATTTTTACGATTCATTATTTAGACGGAGCGCAGCATTAAGTTGTACTAAATCCAGCACGACTAATAATGCGGAGCCTATTCAAAAAGACTTCTCTTCTTTTCTCTCGCTATTTTCGTTTTTAATTTGTGCAAATAGAAAATCCTTGTTAATCTGACAAAATCCTCGTCTCCTACTGCTTGAGGCTTGGGTTTGATACAATCTCTTAAGAAATAATATTTACAAGAAGCTACATTGAAACTTTGTAAAGCTAAATAGTACGTGCACAAACTGTCGCTGTACCTTGGGTGCTTTCTTACTTTTTATAACAACGCCAACGCCACACCTACGGAACTTTCTGGAAATTGCTTAACGTAACGTTTTTGAGAGTAGGGCATACAGTAAATAATGGACATGTATAGAAGACCACCTGCAATATAAATAAATAAATAAACAAGGCAAGTTAGGTGAGTTCGTTGAATAAGAGAATATACTGAAAAAAATCAAGTTTTAGACCAACGGCAGTGAGCAGTATTTGGGAAATATAGTACATTATTATGTATTGAATTCCGTCAGCAGCAGAAATCTGAAGTAACCAAAGCATGGTACACGATGCATACATATTTACTAACCAAATAAAAATACAACTATTTTTCAAGAAACAATTGGCCGACGGAGTTTGAGTTTCAACGAATATTATAGACATAAACATCACACAAACAGCGTGTTGGGCAATGTGAAAGTTTCGTAGTATAAAAACGAAATATGTGGGCAGCGGGTATGTATGTGATGTACTTTCTTTGGGAGCTTTTTCGATACAAATCTACGTCTAGTCCAACATTGAATTTATAAACAATCAATGCACAATGTGTATGTGATTCGGCAGCTTTTACAAAAAACTGGCAGTTTACTTGACATAAGCTTTCTGTGCTAATCAGTCCCCTGCTGCCAGCAAATGTACTCAATACCACCACCGTCACACATAAAACAACCATACGGAAAGTTGCTACAAACTTTTACCTTCAAGCTTTTGCGAATTGAACTGTAGGTGGAATATACTCTTATATAAGCTTGTTCATAAATATACTATAACTGCATATTTTATTATGCGATATGCATAGATATATGCTTTCACCCACCGAGGTACCTAATATTGCATGTGCTTTCCTACTACCTGAAAAATTTCCTTGAGGAAAGCTGTGTTGTGCTGTGGGTGTATGCGCACGTTGGACTCTATATATTCGGTAGGTAGTGATGTTCTAAAGTAACGCTTTAGTTAATGGCTCTGATTGTGATTGTATTTATAGTAACGTGTACGTCTCCTTTGTAGTGTGCACACGAATAGGTTGGCTAACACAAAACGCTTGTACTCACAATTTTTCGCAAAACACGGTTATAAGAACGACGGCCGGTCCTATTTATTAAGAATTAGGCGACGGTACACGCTGCCGTCAGCGGTCGGTATGACTTTAGATGAAGAGAAATTCGACCAAGAGAAAGACACCCTAGTTATTTTCTCCACGCGTTCAGCTTATAGATGGAATTGCACAACCTGTGAGAGTTCTACTTTCTTTTCATTCTATTACATACTTATTATTTTTTAGTTTGAAGCAATGAAAACATTGATGAGAAAATGCAGGCAGACGATGACGGTAAACGAAACGCTTGGAAAAAGTCGTCTGGTGGTTTTACAATGAGGACATGAAAGCAACCACAGCATTTTTTTGTATTTTGCCTCTTTCCTCAAGCTTCCCATTTAATAAATCCAGTAAATTGTATACAAAAAAATGTATAGAAAGGAGCATACAGCAGGCACCATGATACGCGTGTGGAGTCAACTGAAAGCTCTCCAACACTTATTCCAACTCCTGCATTTCTTTTGTTGTTACTGAATAAATTACGCCAGCTCTGTTTCTTTGTGGAGTAACGCAAAAACGCAAGAATAATTTTCTCCTATTCAGATTGGAGGAAAAGGAAAAAGCTAAGACCAAAGTGTTGTTGTCGTTCTCTGCAAAGTGCCTTTTGTTCAGCATACATTACATAGCAGCAAACGGGTATAGGAACAAAGTCTTTATTACATTTGCCTGTTTTTGCAAACAACATGAGGGAAATATTACTATTTTAACAGCCCGTTCTTTCTCATGAAAAATTCAAGGCAGATAGTTCCAAGTAGTGACCTACAGCTTCATATTAATATGTATATCGACGACTTTTGACTTTCCCGTTACGGAAAAATCTTATTGGCGCTGGTGTGTTTTGATAAACGTACTACGTATGCTGTTGTCAGCATTTTATGTACGTACATACATACATATTACATGTTATCGGAACAAACTTGGGCTACTGTGTGTGTGTGTGCGCGCGGTGTCTTGCTTTCTCTGTTTATCTTCATGGTGTCGTCTCTCCTACACTGTGCAAGTCGGCCATTTAATTTAACGATTAAAAAGGTAAGATACATTACACCTTTATTACTGCTGCACCGTGCGGTAGATAACTTGACCTTAGAAATATAGCCACCTATATTGAAAAAAAAACAACACTGGAATAGCAATAAGAAGTGAAGTGTGACTGTTTTCTATAAAATCTCTAGTAAATTGGTGGTAGTAGTAAGTACGCTCAACTTAAAGTGATTTTTATATTGTGCTGTAAAAATAGTTTATTCCTACCTCCATTTCCTCACTTTGGTTTACGCATAACACGTATACAACATATCCAGAGCTAATAGCTTCCATTTATAGGTACGAAATAAGAAATGTAATTTTCTTAATTTTCTGCACCCTTGCCTTGAGTATAAAAGACATGCCGTGAAACCAAGATTTCCAGAGGCTATATTTGCACTATGTAATATTATTTTTGAAAAGATTGCCTTATTTATTCCTGCTGCCAGTTGTTGGTTAGTCTCGTGGTTGTTGAAATACCTGTAAAATCTTGACTTCAGTTGTTTTCATTTGGTTGATGCAGATCCTTTTCAAAGGATTGAGAGGAAGTCAGTGGGAGACCGAGGTTGCCTCAACAGCTTGCTAGAAGGAGTTGCAAGAACTTGTGCAATTTGAAATCACAATGCCAGTTAAGTGTTGTGCATTGTCATAAGAGCCAAAATCGCAATGGCACATGTACATCTACCCTTGTTTGAGTATAATTGAACTCCTCAAGTACAAAACAAGCACGTCCGAGAACCAATATTGAAACAATCTTAATATATCCATTTTAAAACTAAAATGGAGTATTATAATTTGGTAAGCAAAATATTTCAAAATTCATCTTATTGTTACAATACGCAATTTTTTAAAAATATTAAATTGTCTCAACTTTGCAAAATGACTTTGCACAAAATGATTATTATAGGACGCAAAGCACTACACAGTCCTAGGAATCCTTGGAATTGTCGAGGTTGTGCTGTTTAGCTTAATATTTTATAACTGCTATTTAGGTAAGTTAAATAGGAAAGGCTGTGCTCTAGTTTATCTGTTTATTGGGTGAATATAGCGTACCTTTAACATGCACTTTTACCAATTATATTTTGCCCCGACAGAATTGCGACAGCGAAGACGAGAACATCACGAAGATAAATATAAGTCGGCAAATGATAAGGAGGGCGCACTAGAGAAGAAAGGTATGACTGATATTCCCGATAATCTCAATATTATTCAACTTAGGTTAGGGTATCCAGTTTAGTTGCACGTATGATGCACGTAATCCCACTTAATCTTCTGATGCAACATTTGCAAATAATACCGATGCCTGTATGTATTTTAGATAAACCAACTGTGATGGAGATATTTTCTGTGGATATGACGCTAAAGCGAGATACAGAGATGAATATGAAAGCCAACGGATAAACTAGAGGTTCAATTGAAATAAACTTATATTTTTAGCAAAAGTTCAGATCTAGTCTGCTCTTTATGTGTAAGTAAAAATTTAAAATGTTACGAATACAACATGTCATACAATGTTGATACGAAATCAAAATCATATCATAACTATTGACTATATAACTATTTATATTAAGTACATTTAAAGAGCAATCTTTTATGCTGACTTGTAGTAAACGATTGTAGTAATTTAGTTGTAATTGTGAACCTGAGATAGTTAGTAGGTAGATTCCGTTGATGAAAAATTATTCTACATAAATGTGTCGAGAATTTTATCAGATATCAAAGTAGTCAGTATAAACCAATCTATATAAGAAAATGTACATATTATATAGATATATCTTCTTTGTAAGTGACGTAAGGTTTTCCTCTACGTACCTACCAACCTACCCTTTGGTAAGAACTACCGGTTTTAGTTTCCAAAAATAGATAGATGCCATTTGTGTCAAACTGTGTCAATTGCAAAATGCAACAAAATTTGTACCCTGATTTTAAACAATTAAATATAGTTTCTCTTGTTAATTCAATTTAAAGATATCAGTACAAAATAAAGTCATAAAAACAACATGAGTTGAATGAAGTTGACAGAATGTTCAATGGTTGCTTCTTGGTTCTTATTTTTAGAAGAAAGAGCAAATGTAGATGAAATAAAATACATTTCTGCGAGTCATGCACTTGTTCTCTGTTGAAAGTAGCTAATGCAACTTTCGATTAGTGTGCAGTACTCACTACTCCTTCTTTATTCACTTTTGTGTTAGCGTATGGAGTGTTTTTTTATTTTTCCAAGGGCAGTCTTGAATTCAATGCATTATACAATTATAATTATCATACATTACTACCATTATATTGGCCATTCACACTTCCGTTTTGAATGCATCATTAAACGATGATTTTGGGGCATCGCGAAACTCATTTTGTCAGTAACTTGCAAGTAATCCTTACTGACGTACTTTTATTATCAAAGTTTTTCCGCATATAAAATTATGGGAGGCACATGTGGTGGGAACATGATGACTTGCATCAAATGACATCAAAGATAAAGGTAACGTGTTAAATTCTAGATAAAAGAAATGTAAGCAAAATGAACAATGCTTCATTCAAATAACATTAAATCAGGCTTATTGAGAATTCGATACTTCATTTTTTCCATTTGAAAAAATACAAACGTACTCCCCTTTCTCACAAACTTCTTCACATAGCGTGCGTTGAATGCTGCGTTTTACCGTGGCAGCGGCAGCGCAGCGGGGCTGGTCGGAACTCGGAGAATACTTTAGAGTGGAGCTAGGAGCATGCACCTGACGCATGGATTTGGGGTTTGTGAGTCACAAACATGTGCTTTAGTGATGCGTAATCTACGGAGATTGTACTTCACTACATGATTCACTTTTTAGCTTTTATGCTGGCTCTTTGCTTTGCTCTACTACTGACAATGAATGCACTAGAAGATGACACTCTAGAGTTTAGCTGTGGCTGTTGTGAGCTGCATTCTTTTTGTTACTTCTCCTCATCATCGTCATTCGCCACATAAACCTGCTTGCCCATCATTATGTTTGTAATATAGGCACACATCTCGTACACAACAGATACGGATGTAACTTTTGCAGAGCGCGTTACAATAATTGCAAATCATATAAAAACTGTTATAACTATTTAACATTGCAAAAAATGAAACAACCAGCATAAGCCCAAAGCAAGTGTGTACAGTGTACATATACATTGACCTAAGGTATAACATGCCGTTGTAAAAACAATGCAAAAATCCTGTTTTTCCAATCGGGATAAATGTACTAGTAGTGATGTTCGTTATACATCTGAATGGATTACTACTACTACTGTCATTATCGAAATTAAAATCAAAATATTTCAAAAATACTTTTCTAGTTTACATCCACCTAAGGATCGTTGGTCAGAATGGCAATTTACAAACTTCCCTACTTCGTCTTATGTTAGTGGCTAGGCTCACTACCACTTTTTTAAGCCACGCAATTATGGCAACCGAAAAAAAGCTCGATGCAAAGGTGGCAATTAAAAACATGTGTCATGCAACAGTGGCAACCAAAACAGTTTGTTGCAAGTTTGGCAATAAAAAAATAGTATTATGTAAAAGTGGCAATTCAAATTTTTGGTAACACCCACATGACAACTCATGCGGTCTTTTTTTAAATGTAATCCAAAGTTTACTCTTCAAAAAATTTAGAAGCTAAAATCATCAAGAAATAAATAATTTTAGCAGGTAGTACGAACTCACCATTTTTGCCGTACTAGTTGTAAAGTTAGCGTCGCCAACTCAAGGCACATAAACAAAAGTTGATTGTAAAATAAGTTCTCCTTACAATGATTCAAATAAATACAAAATATCTTAACATATTTGGGTTGCCACATGTGCATTAGCAACTTTTTTATTTACCAGACTTGCATGCAACCACTTTTTGAGTAGCATGCACCTACATTTATTTCGATTGCCAAGATGGCATGGTATACGTCTTTGGTTCCCAGATTTGCATGGCGTAAATAGGTGGTAGTCAAGGTAACCACTACATCAAAGCAGGGGAGTTTGTCAATTGCCAATGCAACCGACCACGCATCTTAATCTAGTTGGTAGCATACTAATGTTTATTACAAAGTGCGTCAATTAACA
>JAHZNE010005411.1:0-37896 GCA_027744055.1 Callyntrura sp. NNG-2020
GTGTACATATATTGTTAGTCAACATATCGTTATTAGTTGTAATTATCTTTATTTACGTATTATATGCTTCGGCTCTACAAATTGCTATATTATAGACTAGTGTATGTGTACGTTTACTTGCATTTGTTAATACTTAAGAGGCCTTATATTATACTATATAATACCTTGAAGTAATGACCCTTCAAAAAGTTACTTCAGAGAAAGGAGGATCCAGAGGATTGAAGGATCATGTCTTTGGTACCCACGAAGCAATGCAGTAGTACTATTTTATACCGGAACTTTTTTCTTGATGTTGGTAAAAGTTTTATTTACAACAGCAAAGTTCCGTTGCCACAAATCTCTAGAAGAGAGAAGTGTTGTTAAATCCTGACCTCTTTTATCCTGCTTCTCGCGTATTTGCATTATCATTGCAGCATCAAAGGTCGTTGTTTCTTGCTGGTTTTGACCGAGTCGTTCCACTTCCGACATATAAAAACTCACATCTGATTGAAATTGTCCTACATCAACAAAAAAATTATGTACTTAAAAAATTTGACACAAGTGAATATATTTTAATGAATACGTTAGCAATTAAATATAAAATCGTACCCATACTCCCTTTAAGAGCTATCAATTGATTCTGAATTTCAGTGTACAAAACTGCTATTTCAGAGACTAAGTCATCCTGGGCAAATGCGGAGTGATAAAACACACAAACAATTGCTCCAACTATAGTACAAACGTTTATCAATTGACAAACTTTCATTTTGCTGCAATTCCAGAAAATTTTACGCCACTTTTTAAGCCGATGGAATCAAGTCGGTGAACATATAAACGCTAACGTTGCTACTTTCCCACTGTACAGTGATTCAATACGACATGACTTTTTTCATACATATTCTATATTTGTACTTTTACTGACTTAAATCTGTAACAAAAATTTGACCTTACGTACTCAATGCTACTATTACTCATTGATATAACGTGTAATACTGTAATGTATGACAGAAACTTTATCCTATAGGTTTTCGATTGTTTACATTTTTACATGCTCCATAAACATTTCGTGACTAACGCAATGATTTTCCTTAATCATGATCTATCCAATGATTCTATCTTCAATAACAGTAGAATATCAAAATTACTGTGGTTAAAATCACAAGAAGACACCTCACAAACAAAACATGCACGATATGGCGGTCATGGCATGCTTTAACGTTAACCTATTTAAATGCAAGTTTTGTATCATAGCATATCTTAGTTTCATAGTCAGACGGACTTTCACTTCATCGCCACATATGTCAAACTGTTTAACGTGACTAGGAAATTTGAATTCAAAATTTTATATTAGAAAAACCTCAACTTTCTTAATTAGTTTTCTCCATTCAGCTCATCTCCAATAGTTTTTTGTCTGTTAAGAAAAACTTGAACACTTGCCCTTCAGATCCACGTTTACTTTTATCTAATTTCGCTACGAACTGTGTTTTAGAATTGGTGAGATTACTGAGATAAATTCTAGTATTGATTTTATGTAACCAGTATTTTCCCATTGCGGCTTTGACATTCAATTGCGATGATGAAGATGAGAAGAGTGATCCACTTCTACCAGTTGTGACTGGAGCCCGTACTGTAACTGCATGGTTAACCAAGATCACTGCGAGATCGAGATTGTTTGCTAGCCATTGAAGCTTTTCTAACAGCTTTTCTTGATGGAATCTCCATGCTAAAACAAATGACAACTTAATATGGCTTGTTTTGTTGTGACAATTTAAATTGAGAAACTTTTAAAATCAAAAGCTTTCACAAAATTGATTCTTACAATATGCTTCTTGCTCCACAGCAGGATATATAACCATTGGTACAGAATCTAGAATAAGCAATTTGCTCCTACTGTAAAATCCATTGATTCCTCCAATGTACTGATTTTTTATATCATCTAACTGGGTTAGTAATCCTTCTAGATTGGGTTCTCCAAATACTTTAACTCTTGTAAGACTCTGTAACATACACTTGATGCTTTATTTTATGGCACATAATATATATGTATACATGTATATTACATATCCATACATTTCATGTCCGTACCTCATCACACTCATCACAAAATGAATAAAGTCGCTCAGCGTTAAAATCATTTTTCATGTCAAAATAGAGGACACACGAAATGTTCTCATTAAAATGACAAAACTGAGATGCAAGGTGCAAACAGAGTTGAGTCTTTCCGGTGCCGGTCTTTCCGTAGAGTTCGATCATATCCCCGGGGAATATACCTCCTCCAAGCAATTTGTCAAATCTGTGGGCAGTGCCAAATAAATAAAACACGTATACAACTAATATAAGGAGGCATAATTTTGCATTTATGTAGTATTATATTTACGAAATACCAACCCCCGTATTCCAGTAGACTTTGGAGTAATCCTACCCGGGGTTGCAATTTGAAGCAAATTGGTTGGTTGTAGCTGGACATATTTCAAAGCTAATAGCCGAATGTTACAATATTCCTGAAAATGACAAAAACATTACTTTTAAAAATTACAGATCATGTACATTTACATTGCAAAGAAAAATAAACGTCTTGCAGAGACTTGCAAGTAATTTTATTGTGAAATGTTTTGCTACGTAATTAATTAAGATCATTAATGTACTAAAAACAAATTACTGATTCATTTATTTCCAAAGTAGACCGAACGAAATCAGCAGGGGCTTTTAACAAATCAATGAACGTCTTAATATCGTTAGTATGAAGAATTTGAATTTGTTGATTTGACAAGTAATTGCAGTTGAGAGGACTGATTGTGTCCATATTTTCTATATACGTATAAGACTATAAATCACTATAAAGCAATCAGTTACAACAGCTCGGTAAATACTTGATGTATTTTATGTAGCACTTCTTACTTAAACCACCACACTAATAACTGTCCCGGCTTTCGCATTCGCATGATCAATGAGTATCATCTTATATTGTAGTTTACTACGTTTCGGCACGATTAATAATGATGAATTTATTTGCACAGAAAATTTCTGACAATTCTGCCGCTGTACATGCACAATAACACACAAATCGGGAGTTTTGTTCACTTGAGTCTGGTTCGTGTGAAAAAAAAGCTAAACTGAGAGCTAAAGAAACACGTGTTGCATTTGTTTTTGTTTTAGTTCTTGTAACGTAGTGTGTAGAGAAGGTATATAGGGTACGTAAAAAGGTATTACCATTTACCATATAACCAACCATACATCTGTAATCTATCATATACCATATATATCTATCTACTTCAACGCTAAACAGACCCCACGGCGAATTACATGACATGTGACGATGTGACTGTGATTTTTTAATACCAAAAATACCAATGCAAAAACATAATTGATTTCTCCAATACACAGTACACTGTTTCTCTTTCATGAATTTTTAACATACTAAAGTGTGAATTGTAAGCTAGTATCGCGTTCTCGCATGCGCATAAATAGGTTCTTTGTGACTATTACCTTGATACATTAGTGGTGATGTGGTTGATTGTTGGTGATCACCTAAATATCTAACTTTTGTAAATTGGATTACCAAATAGAAACAAAACAATGTATCTTAAGCAAAGTATATCATTATTTTTTACTAGCTTCAGTAGCTTCCCATCTTGATAAAAAAGTCCATAGTACATGTAGATTGAGTCACCAATTCATAATGTGGTTTCTTTTCATTCATTATGCCTGTGCCACTATTCACTGCAATCTGCAATGACTTTTGTTGTGTCACATTCGATTAGCACGATGGTTTTAATAAAAAATACCAAGTTTACTCCATCATGCTATACATTTTTCAACATTCAATTTCAAACTCAATTTTAAATTTGTTAACGTAGAATCAATCCAACCTTTAATCATTTTATTATACTTCTAATACATTTTACTATATTTGCGGGGGCAAGAAACACGTTAATTTTATCACATAAAAGGACTTGCATTTGTGGGATATTTTGTATTGCATATGCTTTTTTAATGTGCCACAATTACACAATTTGGAGTAAAATTGCAATTGGTCCGTGGTTAAATGGAAAACTTGTTTTTCACTACCTAATACCTAACGAAACATTTAAAATTCGAATACTTCATTGCTTGCGTAACCTCCATTAGTATTTAAAAGCATTTTTTAAATGAATGGCGCACTTTTGTTTTCCGTCATGGGCAGGATTGCTACTTTTAATTAAAGCATGTAAAACATTAAAACTCAGCAATTACTTAAATTACCTGCCTTTTTATTAAGATAAATATTAAGTATTCTGTTATGTTTCATGGCTTACTGAGAGTGAGCGAGGCAATGAGGAGGGTAGATAATCAATGCACTGTATCAACCGGTGTCTCTCAATTTGTTAAATTTTGCAGAATGCAAAAATAATATATAAGATATACACATGTGGTTGCAATTTTAAAAGAGCGACATTTCATATGTGTAGCAGGGTGTCATAATGGAAGTAAAGATACAAAAAAATTGATCGAGAAAATGATATAATTATGGCATAACGTACATTTAGTTGATATTCACGATACATTATACATTAAGAACTCGAAAATTAGGTAGGGTATTGCAACCACTGTAATATCTGGCTTGCAAAAAAAAGTTGGCCATGTTAAACTAATGACGAGCCATTAATTTTGTTAAATAATCTTGAGAATTTGTGATAAGCGATTAGCGATAATGCATCTCTATACCATACAATATACATGCCTGTTTTTAAATCACCAAGTGGTCGGCGATTAGCTCTATTTGTAAAAAAAAGAATAAAGAGGTGTTACTGTTACTGCAACTGCTGACTGCTGTACAAATACGTAAACCCTAACCCTATATAGAATGGGACTATGGGACTATTATGGGACCTTGTGAGTAGAATGACAAATAACAAAGTAGCAACTTGGTTTATTTTCGAATTACTAATTACGAGAAAAGTGAAAGACCATTTTAAGATGTTAGCAAAAAAAAACATTTTTCAAATCTAACCTATTGACTTTATTTCCACTTATGATTAGCTCACATTTCCGGTAATCCTCTCCCTGCCAGTACAGACTGACTATCGCTGTATATTGCTATTTTCGTTTTGTAAACATGGTCGATCTTAAGATAACCCAAACTGCTGAAACAGGCAAGGCAGTTATTACAAGTGCAAATTTTCAATAAATCTTTTCATGAAATTTTGTTGTCATTCTATCTGTCGTTTTTTTACTTGTGAATAGGACTACAACTAATGCCACAAATGAAACACAAAAGTAATTTTTCTATGATAATTGGTTACTTAGCACATCTTTGATTTTCGCCATTTCGTTTACAGAAGTAATAAATAGTAATATAGCAAACATAAATGGATGATACAAAAGTGTAATAATAATAGTCCATATGCAATCCTAGGCACGTTAGGTTCGGTTATTAAATGGGAAAGAAAGATAAGAAAGAAGTGATAGTAGTAGACCACCTCAAATATTTTAAAAATTCAAATGTGGTCTTGAATAGGACAAGTGCTTGTACTTTGTACAGGTAGAAGAGGAATCATCACGGCAGTAAATTTCAACACCACTGTTCAGCGTTCAGCGCTCAATGTACTGACAGACATAAAGTAATTTTCAAAACTCTAATTTGAACGGTCATAATAGCATATAGTAGTGTGAATACACGAATAGGCACGTAAGATTTTCGATGGAAGCAGTAGTCGGTGATGGTAAAAGATGCATTAATGTGGTCTTTGAAATAACGCCATATATGTAATATGTAACTTTCATTTTCCTTGTCATTAATATCAGCACGACATGATGGATTTTAATACAGCAAAAAGCATGTTAAAACTACATGAGCTCTTGTTATATTGTGTTATACTGTGTTTTACGTAAGCCTTCACACGACAAAAACCTTTTTTGTCTCACGCAATTGATGCAATCCAAGTGTCATTATAAATGAGGAAAATGCCTAATTTGTAGTATAAGAAATATCAAGCATAAAAAAGTGAAATACAATTTCACTGATGGTGTAATTTAACGCAACGTTACCCATTACATCTTAATACCAGTGAATGCAGAATATTTTGTGCTGTAGTCACAATCTCAATTTTTTATACCAATTTCATCGTACAAGGCGCACATGCTACAGGGAGCATAAAACCACAAGTAGAATAAAACGTGACAAAGGGAGGGTAAAACAAACAAATATTCGAAGATTTAAATATCTAGATTCCAATTTATACTTTATACTTTTTGGTATAAAAAATTGGGAATTACGATAACGCTAAATGAGAAAGAAGCTCTTCTTTCTATGGTATACTTAAATGATATTTTAATGATCGTTGATCCGGTATCAAATTTTATTATTGCGAGATAAATGGAGGTTTTTAATAAAATATTGCGTAAATCTCTACTTTCGAAATGTATTACACATAGCAATTAATCTTATTTTTGCAAGACGAAGTTTTAAAACCAAGCGCCAAGCACCTATTTTTTATTTTAAAATGGGTCGATTTTGAACCTGATTGTTGTTACTGACTGAGCAGATACGAATATATATATATAATGGTTCTTATTGTGTATCCACCACATTTAAAAAAATATTTAGCTGCTAAAATATATCACAGCGTCGATCGTAGAACATTAAACTTTTTGCAGATTTAAATGATTTTAGTCGAATGCTGTAAATAAATGTACTCCATTTCATGATAATTTTTAAAATACAGGGTGATAAAACATGCCAATGTTACTTTGTAATATGCGCGTTACCTACGCCATACCAGTGGAAATTTGTTAACTGATAAAAACCGAAAAATGCATAATTAATTTTGCAACGACTATCCCAAATTGACACGAATTTGAAGTGTTATAAATGTAATGGTTTCTTTTATAAGCATATCTTAAAGTAAGAAATGCACGTGCACAAAACTCAACTCATTTCATAAATGCTAAGTCATACAATAATACTTGAGCAAGCCCGACGAAACGTATCATGACTTTTAAAATCTATTAACCATTATAGGCTGGTACATGGTGAACACTATTGAGTCTATTGAAGTTTGCAAAATGAATTAGCATGCAAAAAACACTCAGCATTCTCAGAGAGCTAGAGCTGTCTTATATAATAGCGTTAGGTAACTCAAGGAAGACAGACTACATAATAGTCAATAACAATTTTCCTTGATTAATGTACTAGTACTCTACTATATTTTTAGTACACGACTATATGGAATACTACATGAATGGCAGCTCATCAAACCGTACGTACTACCAAGAAGGCGCTACTAATGTACATCAGAGCATACCCAAACCTAACGTACAACAGATAGCAAACATGTTTCGAACCATGTATACATCCTTCCTTTTTCATCCTTACCACTTACCACGCACGCACTCAACAGCTAGCAATATTGAATAAACTGAGGAATCAGTATAATAATAGTTAAGTTACGTCAGTTCCTTTCGCCCTTTTTATTATGCACTGAGCGCTTGAGGCATTCCTCCTCCTACCATTTTTATTCTCGTGTAGTTAAATGCATTCTCTTCAGAGCTTCGTATGATCTGATTGTGTGAACAGTTTGCATAGGCTGAGTCTTATGTTGTCTTGTTTTCCGAACAGTTTCATTAGAGAACCAGTGAATCATAGTTCCATTATTCTAGAGTGCATTATTTGCATTAATGCAACTGAAGATATACCGCATGGAACGTCTTTGAGTCTATTATTAGGTGGCTGTTCTATGTTGACTGGATTTACCACTCTGCTATTGCTACGCTTTGTATTTTGCAGAAAGGTCATTGTATAACTCCCAGCGTTGTTTGTTCACATTTTGGCACATAGATTGTGGATGAAAGTCAAAACGTCTAATCAATATCTTCACGTTCACGAGGCAAGGCTTCGCGTCGTGTTTGTGTACGTGAGGTTTTACTATAATAGTAAGTAATGACAAAAACCGGAATTTGATCCGATTGCGCTGCGCTGTTGTACCGCATATACATGCATCAGCTGAAAGCGACGTGGTATTAGCGAGAGTGTAGCAGCAGCAAACCTGGCAAATTTCCTTAAGAAGAAGAGTAGATTTTTTCTATTCTGCCAGCATTAGCAGCTGCTGAATTGTGTGGCAGTTGGCGTTTTGGTTTTGATGAATTTATCGTTGAGGAATTTCAAAGCATCAATAAAGTTGGAATGGAATTTTTAAATTTGTAAATATTTATTCAGATTTTTAAACATAACAGCAACGTTGTACTTTGCGTTGATAATATGCTGCTAGCCTTGCCCGGACATTGGGAATCGTCAGTGTTTCTGCCTCGTTTTGCATAATTGTAGAGAAGAAGCCTGTACCGCAGTAAAAACTTAGACAATTTTTTGCGTGTTTCTTACTTATTATTGTGATTAGCTGGTTGGTGTTGTTTGTGTGTCCCTAGTGGTTTAGAGACACCACACACCGGTACAATGGTAGTGGTATGTTGCAATAAAGTTGGAATGGAATTTTTAAATTTGTAAATATTTATTCAGATTTTTAAACATAACAGCAACGTTGTACTTTGCGTTGATAATATGCTGCTAGCCTTGGCCGGACATTGGGAATCGTCAGTGTTTCTGCCTAGTTTTGCATAATTGTAGAGAAGGAGCCTGTGCCGCAGTAAAAATTTAGACAATTTTTTGCGTGTTTCTTACTTATTATTGTGATTAGCTGGTTGGTGTTGTTTGTGTGTTCCTAGTGGTTTAGAGACACCACACACCGGTACAATGGTAGTGGTATGTTGCATATGTATTACGAAGAGACGAACTTTGGAGCCTGCGTTTCGCAAACCAGTAGATATCAAAATCCAGCCTTTTTTGTAAAGTTTGACTGGCGATGATGGCGACGGTGTAGAATGTGGTCATAGAACATGACTCACTCAGTTACTACCGTTGATCTTCCACTAAGTTGCATGAAGTCACATGCATCTATTACAGCAGGCTTCTCTTTGTTTTCATTATTACTGGCTGTATTGAACAAATAAAATTTTATCACATGCAATATTCAACTGTGCAACTGCGTATGTACACACTGTCTCCCTCCATACATCCTCTTAATCCTCTACCATACAGGTATAATAACTCTGAATTTGCACAAAAACTACCCGTGTAATGGTTGCAAACGAGAAAAATCAACTAAACGCTACCTACCAACTTTTTGGCACAGTGCATATATAGTTTTATGCTACGTGGAAAATGTGAAATGTGATCTAATGTGTGATAAGTGGAAATTGCTGAAAAATGCAAGTTTAATATCTCCGCTCAAATGTGAGNGGAAAATGTGAAATGTGATCTAATGTGTGATAAGTGGAAATTGCTGAAAAATGCAAGTTTAATATCTCCGCTCAAATGTGAGGTTGTTCGTAGTACAGTAGTATCGGTATTACAGCAGTTTTTCATCCCATAATGAGTTATCTGATACAGGAAGGTCTCACATGTCACGGTTTACAGTTTAAGGTGCTACTACTTACTTGCAGGGGTACTACTAGCTAATGAACAATGAACCCAGTATCATATCCTTTACATTAAAATATTACATTTAATACTACAGCTCCGTATCCTTTTTATAAAACGTGACACTTTGATAATTCAAAGTCTCTTCGAGTTTTTTGTGAATTGCGTGCTGAACTGTGCTTTCTGACAGGAAGTACATCTACAATTGTTTTTTTCTGTTATATTAAGGTTAGTGATAGTAAGCTCTACTTTAAAAAGTCGGTGAAAATTTAATTTCAGGAGAGTGAAATAAGCTAAATTGTGTAAATTGTTGTTGTTTAAATGCTTGGTGCAGACGATCAAATATAGTTACACTACGCCAGCTTACAATTATTGTAATGAACACCTCGAAGCAGTAAACTTTTGCCATCCTTGCTGGTCCTGTCGGAATAAAGATAAAAATGACAATGGCAAAGGGTCTTGAAAAAGACACTGGCATGTCCAGAGCTCGTAACTCTACAGGTCAGTCCATGACCAGTCTGCAAAAAATTAGCTTAGCAATTACTGGATCCATGGAACGATTCTTCTACAGGTAATGTTCCACTACATATTATGGTCGGACAGCAGGGTGTTCTTCAAGCATTTGAATTCTTCCACGTTCTACTATTCAATATAAAATACATCTCTTGACAAAAGATTGACATTTGACAAAGACAGAATCTTGTAGAGTCACGTGTACCTGTGTACCCCGACCCCGACCGAACGTCAATTTCTATTGAATCAAATAATAAACATCTCTGATGTATATATATATAAATAATCACGTCTTAATCCATATAGACGCACATAAGATAAAAGCATAATAAATGATAAACGAATAGAGCAGAATATATATTGTCCATAAAATTGGAATTTCGTAAAATAAAAACACAAATACATTTCAACAAGGCAGATCCATAATATGATATCCTACTAGCAATATCGGCATTTCTGCAAAAGTAATCTGCATATAATTGTCAGCGGACTTTTTTTTACAAGTAATACAAGCGGCGGAACAATCTACAGCATTTTTCGCATAGCTAACATGTAATATTAGGTACATTATTATGCAAGCCTTGTCATATTTATTTTTATGTACCTATGTATTAATTCCGAATGTAGCATGTGTGGTTTACATATCAAGTGAGGACTACCACAACAAAAGGAAGAAACGTGTTATTTGTCTTTTCTAGCATTGTTAGAAATTAAAGTAGACAGCGTAAAGTTCGAGAAAAATGTAAAGGAAAAACAAACCAGAAACAGCTAGATGGAATCTGTAGGTATGTTATTGATACTAACTCTAAACAGTGATGCCTAAACTGAATTAGGGTCACACATTTACTCTATACATACATGTTTACTGTGAATGTTAGACTGAAGGTCAAATAAACAAGGATAACATCTCATTCAATAGAGGCAACGGCCACCACAAAGCAATTCCAAAATACGAGCAAAGTGACTTTCATGTCACGCACTACAAAAAGACTGTTTAATTTAGTAAAATACAGTATAGAACGCTTGTTACAACAATTGAACAAAAAGTATATACTAACTTCACGACAACGTGTAGGAAATTTTACACACATTAGTGCTTGTGTGCTGTACGTAATGTTTTATTGTCGAAAGGTTAAGGCTAACTCGACATTTTCATGTTGTTTTACATCCGTATGAGGCACAGAGCAAACGCTGTTACAATATAATTATAACGGTCGTGCTAGCAGTCCAATGCAAACATATAATAATAATAAAAAGGCTGGCTGTTGGTTCATTATTAATCGAAACGAAAAAGGATGCATTTCAGTCTAAAGTTGAATTGAAAAATCTGCTAATTGTGCCAAAATCACAAGGAAAAGGAAAGGAACTCAAGAAGGAAATAACATTAGTTCTTATGTTGGGTAGGTGCATAAATAATAGGGAACCTGTGTGTGGGGGTGCTGTTCTGCAAAGAGCATTTACTACGAACGTACCCAGTATACGACGAGGTGATGACGAACGAAGAACGAAAGATGATGTCTTGTTATTTTATACAAGTTAATATAGTATGCATGTACTTCGACAATAATGCTAGCTACCTTTGTTTATTAATGTTACAAGGATTGTTCTTATCGTTGCAAATTCATTGTGTTATTATATGAGTTACTTTTATGATGATGCGTCAGAGATAGGACCGTTGTTAACAATGTTCAGTGGGAAAAAGAGAATGATGAAAAGGGGAATATGCAAATTGATACAAAGAGTGGAAAACATGTCCTGATGAGAATTGGAATTTAGTCCTACGATTTTTTTAAAATAACGAAAGTTAAACTGCTGGGAATAAAATGTGTACATGACTAGCAAAAATTACGATAAATAAATGCACATGCCTAATTTTGATAACAGAAAGATGTAAGAGAGTGGTTAAAACGACACATTAAATAAGGACAATCCATTTGACTTGTGTTACAAATACATCATTATACGTGATCATAAACATTTTTTTGAGGGAACAAATCCGCTTGAGGTTTTTAATGTCTTTTTCTTGTCATTGATAGATGGGGAGTTGTTGTGTCTTCATATCCGTACCACTTCATTGTGAGTTGCTTGCTAATCACAGCCGTCTGCGGGCTAGGATTAGTTAATTTTACGTTAGAGAACAGACCGGACCGCTTATGGATCCCAAGAGACTCGTCATTTGCTCTGAACACTGAATGGCTGCGTGATAATTTTCCGTCGCCGATTCGCCAAAGCCATGTGATCATAACTGCGGATAATGTATTGGACCCTAAGATAATGATGATGGTGGGTGAAGTATTTATGAAAATCAACTTTTTAAAAGCTATAGATTTGCTGTTGTTAGTTTTCAGCAATTAAATTAATGGTATAACGCAGCACTGGCATAACTAACTTCTGCTCAAAAAACAAAAATTTGTTCCCTGTGCAGCTATCAACTTCTAATGATTATTATAATGAATATAAACGATTATATAGACATACGAGTAACACGTGCGTGTCATTATTATAATAACATTGACACTTTATATTCTAGATTTTAGACATCCATGATAAGGTCAACAATATATCCGTTATAGAAGACAGAAAATGGGAGGACATTTGTTTCAGGTAAACGTTTTGTCGTTTTAATATGCTTAAATTATATTGAGTTTATTATATAAAGCTGGAATATTTCGTTCACAATGCCAAAGAAAAAGATTTGCAATTTTACTTTGACCATCGCCGTTTTATTTCTGTCCTTAACTTATTCCCACATGGATTTCTAAAACTGTGAAGGTTAGATAATATAACTAGTCAATATAAAAATTACTGGTCTTCTACTGGACATAAACACGCGATTCCAACATATTTGGTTTTGGTTGTATTTTGCTTGTACTATACTAAATGCCAGTCTACCTTCATTTTCCCAACATTCATAATCATGATGAATCATGATTCAACATCTAGAGTCATAAACATCAATAAAAATAAATTGTGGATTTCGTGAGACTACTTAAACTCTTTAGTAATGCACAGGTGTACCGCTATAATCACAACAATTTTCCATATAAACAAACGGTATCTGTGGTCAATCTGCGTAGCAAATTTCTCACAATCCATCTGTAGTTGAGTTTATGTAGCAAACATGATTCAAAACAATAATTTTATGAGTCCAAGTCTCATGCAACTTTTTATATACTTGAGCTATTACTAATTATATTATGGTACTACAAACTGTTATGATCATTATTAATTATACTATTACAACGGATCGAAAAGATTTACGCTTCAAAACGAGATATTTAGCAGTATCTACGAGTTAATTTTATGTTGACTTTAGTATTTTAATCCCAAGGTCACACTAAGTGCGCCCTCACATATTATTCAAAAATTCCTCTTTGACCACTAAAAGGTTTTCAATTTCCAAATTGACATTAGGATGATAATTGCTTTTCAGATTGCCTATAACAAAGTTTAACTCCAACAAGAGACGAAGAAGACGACGATCATTGCAAAACGGAACAAAATCATCTCAACGATGAGCTTTTCGGCTTGGCATTTGAAAGCTTCACGGACGAATTTGATTCTGATTTTTTCACAAAAGACGTGGAGAACGTTGGGAGTGATGACCCTATGTTAAGCTTACCGGATGACATTTATTGCTCTATCGTGGATAACTTAGACCATGCTTGCTGGGAAGTAAACCCCTTAGAACTGTGGGCTTATAATAGGACAGAAATCAGTCAACTAACCAAGGAAGAAATCGTTCATGTTTTTAATACTCGTTTGATTAGGTATGCGGTACATTTTGCACAAATTTTTTTAAGTTGTCGCATGTTCGCATGTCGCTGTTACAGTATCGGGGGAAAATTAAGAGTCCTGATGTTTTTGACAGTCCTATATTTGGTCGAGTGGTCAACTATACGTCAGACTTGGGTGGCAACATTGAAAGAAACTCATTGGGCCAAATTATCAAGGCCGAGTCAATTGCTATAAAGTGGTTTGTGGCTATCAACCAGAGTGAGGTTAGAGCGGGAAGATCAGTACCTGATATGGGCACAGGGGAAGTGGCAGATGAGACAGGATTAGCGTGGGAAACCGAGTTCATTAACTTGATGAATAATATTACAATGCCGGATGGAACAAAACTGTATTTTGCCACAGGAAGAAGGCAAGACTAGAATTCAATATTACATATTACAATTGTATTGATACTGTACGGGTATCTTACTACAACAAATCTTGAATGCATTCAACAATGTGCATTTCAGTCATCAATTGCGTTAATTCTCACAACAACATATGCATGTAGTTCTTGAGAATGTGAGGTTACGAAAATTGAAATTAAAGTAATAAAAAAATAATTGTCCTTTTCCATTGTTGCAGTTTTGGGGATATCAGCCAGGGGCTAATATTTGATGATGGCCTCATGCTTGTCGCAGGATTCTTTGTTATGTTTCTTTACGTCAGCACAATGTTGGGAAAATTTAATTTGGTTGAACAAAGGGTAAACGACAAATTCATTCTTAGACCATTTAACTGACATTGCAAAAGTAATATAATAATAGTTCAAATTATGCTTGCATGCCTCTAGTTCATTGTGTTTATATGCAAATGCAAACATTTATATTCATACACCATGTTTTTATTTTGTCATGTCACGACTTATGATTTGATCCTTCTCTGATATTCATTGACAGTATAAATGCAAATTTTTAAATGTGCTTAACATTTTGCTGATGAAAATACCGCAAAGATCATATAGATGTCTCAACTAATTTAGAGGGCCATAAACTTATCAGCTTCCAATTTTACATTCCATACGAACTCCAAATGTAAAATCTTGACAAAAATAAATTTGATTGATTATGTGAAATTAACAGGAATCTGTCAGAAGACATCTAGGTCCAACCTTTTTGGGTACAATAGCCTATGTTGCGTTGCTTCTGTTGTCTGTAACTTTTCGTTAGACACGCCACATAATAAGCCAACAATAATTAATACGTCATTCTGTAGAGATTTCTTACAGAAAACATTTTTGCTCTATTAGCTCTATGCACGCTTGTGGATACATTTGACTTGACATTAATTATGCAAATTGATTCAGCAGTGAAAGCTTTTGTGATCATCAATTTTTTCATGTAATTGAAATTAATCAGTAATTTCCTCCAAGTTAATTCTTGGTTTCTCTTTCCGTGTGTCATAACATGCAAATAGTTTATAATGACTAATGACCGTTGAATTTCGACTTTTTTCCAAAATTGCACATTTTGTACCAAAAAATGCAACTTCTTAAATAAGTATGCAGGTATGTAACGTCCCTGATCTGTTCATTATGAAAACAATAATAGGTAACAGCCAATCACATTACTGGCTTGGTTCGTACAAATTAAATTGATTAATGTAAACGTTGTAGTTAAATGTCTTTTTATTTAAAAAATGATTGAGATGAGATGTATAGGGACAAGAATGGCAAGCGAAGGGATTTGCCATTTATACATTGACAATGTCATGTTTCCATTAATTTTACAATAGTACATATTGGTACTGAATAGGTATAGAGAGGATCAGTATATGTAAAAGGTAATATGATGTCTCGCCAGGTTAGAATTTTATTGAGTTATTATCTATGAACATTTGAGCACATTTTAAAAAATGGATGCTGTGGGCCAGTGAATAACTAAATTCCCATGTGTCCTACTAACATTGCTTTCTTATACTAATCAAATCAAACATAAGCCATTAATTAATTATATTTAAATCTTGTACTTGCATGTACTAAAGATCAATTTGTGTTTGGTCATTACATTTCAGCCATACTTATCAATTGCTGGTATAAGCTGTGTGGGACTATCAGTTATTATATCTTATGGAATTGGCTCTGCATGCAACCTTGTTTATGGACCAGTGAACAAAATTTTACCTTTCTTACTATTGGGAATAGGGGTCGACGATATGTTTGTAATCATGCAATGCTGGAACAATCTTTTCCCTGATTGTCTTTCGAAGCGGAGCAAAATTCCCATCCCTGAGCGCGTTGGAATGGCACTGAAACATGCTGGTGTGTCCATAACCGTCACTTCACTTACTGATATTGCAGCGTTTGGGGTCGGCGCATCAACCGTACGTCTAATTAAGTTACAACCTTAAGTTATAATATATGTAGTTGCAATATAACTTACAACTTACTAGTTATATTAGTTCAATCACCAATTCATATAGGATGGTCGGAAATATGAAAATTCACTGCCGTCATGCAAGGAATTTCGGGGGGATCACTCTTATCGGTTATTCAACTCAAGTTATAACAGTTTATGCACACATACATTTTATATCCACCTTATACTTACATGACACTAAAAGACACTTAAAAATCAGTCTACAACGATCTCAAGAATTAATCAACATGAAATGAACGTGACTGAAGAAATTATTATAATATCGTTGTCCAGCTTTCAAATATCAATGTTGCTTTTTTAACAAAAATGTAGTCAAAAACTTAGTGAAATGCCAACTTTTAATTTTAATTTATAGAAAATGCATGCATTTATTGATGAAGTTTGTTTGGCATTAATAACACCTGTGTTGGCTTTTCATTGTTACTAGACATTTAACTTGCTGGAGTTTCAACTCCATCGGTTCATATTACAACAACCATTTTATAACTACCGTACATACCATCAGTACATTTACAACACAAAGAAAGCATTGCCCATATATTTTAAGAAAAGTTAAATAGTTAGATTACCCTTACTCCGTATCTGTACTCGTAATATTTGCATGTATGCAACATTATTATATAGGATTTTCACTTTTACCAGTTGCAGTAGAACATAATTCGGAATTCAATCCAAGTTCGCAAATGTTGATTGTCGTTCCTGTTAAAAGGAATTCGTAAAACTATGTGTGTAACAGAATTACGTGAAATGACTATTATGTTTTCAGATTTTACCAGGTCTCCAATCTTTCTGCATCTACGCCGCCATTGGCATACTGGCCATATTTCTCTTGCAGTCTACCTTCTTTGTTGCATGGTTCACCATTGATCAAAATCGTGTTGAAAACAAAAGAAATGCTTTCTGCTGCTGTATACAATACAATGACGATGAATTTATTCCAAACACCTACAGCCAAAAAAGCTACGCACAAATATTTTTCGATCAGTATTTTTCGAAATATTTGTTTACTCCAACAGCAAAAGTACGACAACAATAATTTATTCAATCAAGAAAGAACATGAACGAGTTTTAAATGATTAACAATTAAATCTGTTCGTAGGCTTTCGTAATAGCCGTAACGGTTGGATGTCTGTGCACCACTATTTATGGGAATACAAAGCTCCGCCAGGAGTTTGATCCAATTTGGTTTCTACCCGATGACTCTCACCTATCTCAATTTCTATTTAAAAGGGAAATCAACTATCCCGGTATTGGTTTTCCAGGCTTTATTGTTGCAGACCAGATTAACTGGACCGCAAGCTTACCACAAATGGAGCACTTTGTGTCTGAATTTAAGAAATCCGGGCAAGTGTACCAATTTGACAACTGGTACGATGACTTCAAACAATACTCGAACAAAAATTTCAAGACTAGTGAGTTTGTTTTACAAGTTTTACGCTCCATTCTGTATTAAATTTTTCAATTGTGGCCAAAGTTAAAGGTGGTTTTTACTTTTAAAGATATCCCGGAAACAATGGTACCTCCCGCAAAACTTCAAAAATACATGGGAAAATTTTTATACAGTCCGTCTGGCTCCAAACATCGGGCTTATTTTAAAGTGGCAGGCAACTTCAGTTGCGGAGAGAAACTTCCCCCCGTAAAGGTATTCCTTCAATTTAGCTGTCTGTTATAAATCATTTAATATTGAGGAGTAATATAATGGGGAAATGTATGTATTTATTGAAGATGGTGCTAATGCCATTCCGCTTCAAGTATTTCCACGGTCCTGAAGAACACATTCCAGGGATGCATGCAGTGAAAGCGATTGTAAGAAATGCTAATTTAAGTTTTAACGACAATTCAGATGGAAAATTTTTCGCATGGACCACTGGATTCGTGACGTGGGAGTCAGATGAGGTAACATGATTGCTAATTAATGCAAATGTCAAATACAGTTAACGGTCGTAAGCAAATATCAACGGACACTTGTCTATTATTTTATTATTGCAGTTAATTACAGCGGAACTGTACAGAAGCGTGGCATTGTCATTGGCTTGTGTGATGATCACAATATTTTTCCTACTGGCAAACCTACGAATGTGTCTTTTGTGTGGTGTATGCGTAATTTTCACTATAATCAACGTCGGTGGTTTTATGTACTACTGGGGACTGACAATAAACATGGTGTCATGCATTGACATTGTGCTGGCCATTGGTCTCTGTGTAGATTACGCAAGCCATATAGGTATATGACATCATAGAATGATTGATAAAATGTTACACTCATGAAGATTTATATTATGGGATAATTTAATTTTAATTGAATCATCTTAAATAGGTCTGGCATTTATGACTTGCTCGGGTTCTCGAAATAGCCGAGCAAAGCAAGCTCTACGTAATATCGGCCCAGCCGTTCTCAATGGTGGCTTTAGCACATTTATTTCCATTAGTCTCCTGGCTAGATCTCAATCACATGCATTCATTTCATTTTACAAGGTAATTTAGAGGATATCAATTTTATCAATTAAAATGCTAAAATATTTCAAACATTCTGATTACTTGTTTATAGATATTTACCATTGTGGTTGGCTTTGGTCTTTTTCATGGACTTGTCTTTCTACCCGTAATTTTAAGTATACTGGGACCTGATCCGTACCCAAGCGCTTTTGTAGCAGATGGAGAATATCATTTTGATAGCAGCGGCAAATCAGTTGAAATGCAAGCTATTTCCAATGTTTCAAACAAAAGTATTAAATTTGACAAAAGGCATGAAGAAACGTCTACGTGTAATGAGGAGGCATTGCCTATACACGACCCACTGATATATGAACGAACTAGTACCTAAACATGAATCAGTATTTTTGTATTATTTTTAATGTGAAACGATCCGATAATTGTCCATTTAAATGATTGGCGACTCGGAATGTCGGGATGTACATAAATGTATGTATATTTGAATACGACTGATAATGTGCTCAATTATAATCCCAGCAGCATTTATTTCTCAACAAGTTTTATTAGCTGTAAATCATAGCAATATAGCATCAATAAAAATATATTTGCCTAAATTAATGGATACATTACGAGGTACATATATGTCTACAATTTAAAAAAATTGATGTGTCGAAAAAGTATTTCTTTCAGTTTTACCTTTTAAATACGACTGTGATGTATAATTATTGTAAACAATGATATTTATTCTAATAAAAATATTAAACAGTAAAGAGTAGTCGATTACCCAATTTTGACTAAATTTCCTTATGTAAACGAAACAGGTTTTACTTTCTTTGGGGCAGTTTGTTTTTCAGTTGTGGAAATCCTTAAAGCACAACAAATTATGGCAGCAAAGAATCCACCAAATACCACCAAAGCAATCCAGTAGTCCAGATAACTGCGTGCTATCAAATAATGAGACTACTGAGTTATGAGAATGAACTAGACAAAAAGTATGAAAAGTTGTATGACAGTTCTAAATTTGTGACAAAGTCATTACGGTTAACTTTGACTTGAAAAGTCTTTTGGCTTGTTCCTTTCCAGTTTTCTGCAGTACAAACGTACTCTCCCTCAATTTCTTTTACTGCCCTCATAAACAGCACATTTATATGAAAAAGTCATTACGGTTAACTTTGACTTGAAAAGTCTTTTGGCTTGTTCCTTTCCAGTTTTCTGCAGTACAAACGTACTCTCCCTCGATTTCTTTTACTGCCCTCATAAACAGCACATTTATACTTATAATATTCTTGCGATCATCCTTGTCCTTGACCATTGACCAAAATATATCGGTATGATTAAGTTTCTGTAACATTGAAGTCAACGTATGTACATTGTATGCATATTATGTTATGTACTTAAGTACACAACACCCTAACTAGTGCCATCTTTGTTTTACGCTGCAAACAACAAAAATTTAGAATTCTAAGAAAGCAAAAGATTACTTACGTAACCATCTTTAGTCCAAGTCATCTGCGGTGGAGGCATATTTTCGGACAACCTGCATTCCAGTAGTAGCAGTCCCACTTGGTTCTCATTGTAAGTTACGTTCACAACTTCTTCAGACGATATAATAACAGGTTCCTTGGGCACTATATACAAAATGTGGATAAACATTGACGGGTTCGATAAATACCGGCAGATGTATCAAACAATTTTTATGGAAAGGGAAAACAAGATTTTGGGTCTCGACTACTTTTAGGTTCAAAGATCCTTTTGTCTCTGTTACCTACCACCGACAGTCAACTAAACTTCGTTCGTATATTCTAGATTACGAAGGATGAAGGGTGTCTGCTCTCATTTAATTGACATAAAATGTAAATTACAATCGGGTAAGCACACCTTGCACCTTGCGCAAACTCTTACTATTAGTTTAAATGTTTAGTGTTTAGTCAATGATATTTAAATATACATGATATTTTCTTAGTGATGATTGTTTGCAATAGGAGCGGAGCGTAAGGCTATATAGAGATATACGATATGTGTCATGATGAAACCTTTTATTTTAGATATTATTATCTACCTTTAATGTTTAACTGAATCCTTCTCACGGCCGACTTGTGATCATTCCATCGTGGAACCATGCATTCTACTTGTTCCATAGTTTCCTCTGCAGTGAGCAGATACTCGTCTGCGTTATCAGGATCGTATTTATAACTGCCACAAAAATCCTTTATATAAGCGTGTTGTGTGTCGGAGAAATCTTTCTCTGGGGCTAGAAATGTATAAATAACGAGATGTTGTTCCTACTTTTGAAAACGTATCATGTTGGTTATGACTAGTGATAAACATGTGAACATACTTTCTAAGTCTGTAATGCTGCCATTCCCCCAAATCATCCGTTGAATCCTGCCAATAGCATGGTAATAATGTAAACCGCAACAATCCACTACAAATCTGTCTCCAGCGTACAAATACGATTTACGTAAATCCAAACTAACGAAATGGTTAACCACATTGCCTCGTCGGTTTGTATAATTGGTCCATTTCAAAATTTGCAGTTTAGAAAAGGCATTAATGTTGTATGTATTATTTTCAATGGATGGAGATGGTACTACAAATTACGAAAGTGACAATACAACCCGTTATGCTGACGCACATTTTAAGTCTACTAGGTTTCTACATATAGTATCCAACTTACCATATTTTACTTCTTCAAAAGTAGGGGAATAGAACTCTGTAGCAAATTGCCCCGAGATGTCCACCGAATTACCTTTACATTGCAGTAGGAAGGATGTCGCAGCTTCATTTTCTCCTTCTGTATTTGAACATCCCCTACCGTGTAACCCTAACGTAGAAAGCAAACCAGGTGTACTAGATGTGACCTTTAAAAATTGAAATCACGACTTTAGACTACTGACGAAGTCGCTTCCAATAATCTTAGATTTTGCACTAGGGTGCGTATAATAATTTTGAGATATGAGCGCTACAGCAAATAAAATTTGTTGCTACCTTGGGCATCAAATTAAGGTAAGCAGCTTTTTTCATATCACACTCCGGTGCATTGTCACACAAAACAACAAACAAACTTGGAGGTGCCATACTAATAGAACAACACTCAATATCTCCCCAGAACATTCGGTTCATCTTAAAACCCCGTCCAAAAGCTCTATTTTTGTAAGGAAACGCTGATGATGGAGGAGTTGCTGCTTCTATAATGTCAACAAACATTTGTTACAACGAATAATATTTGTTGTGAAACAGCAAAAATATTAATGGTTCATGAAATTTTTTTTTCAATAAATGAACTTTGGACAATGGTGACGTTGAATTCCTCTCCCGGTTCTACCGTGCACTTATACACTCCCTCCATTGTTTCAACGTCATTTTTATTTAGTTTGAAACCTATTTTTGGGTCAAAACTTGAGTTCAAGGATAGTGAGGTCCAGTCACCATTTTTCTGAAATTAGGCCACATTTTAGTATTTAGAAAATAATTATATTCCACTTATGATTCATTGTTTATAATCTGTAAAATGCCGTACATCTTGTTTTAATAATGAAACTAGTGCTGATTTCGTAGAAACTTTGCAGGGGACCACAATAGAATCTTTCCCATTCAATCCAACTTCCAGTTTTTGACCGGCGCCCAAAAGGGTTCTCGTTTTATTGTTTAAACCGGGAAGAAACACATACGTACTTGTGCTTATCGTTTTATCGCTAAATGAACGACATGTGTACAGACCAGTGTAGCTAACATCGTTGTACACCTCTAGATAGCTTATAAAACCTTCAACTTCAGGATCAACCCTCTCTGTAAAATTCTGTATGATTCCTCTGGAGTTTGTTGCGACACGGTCTATACGTAAAGGCTTTAACAGTTTAAAAAGATAATTCAAAAGTAGACATATTGTATTGATTGTTTATTGAATGGTTTAAAAATTTGTGCGTATTCAATTATATGCACTAGTACTAATATATTGAGCCACATAGATATTTGCTTTTCTTACCTTCACGTCGGTCATAACCCAGTATACTGGATAAGTGGCGTGACAAGTTAGTAATATTTTTGAAACAATTCGTGAGTCTTTAACACTGTAGTCCTCGTCGTCCTTGTTTATTAGTTCCGGAACAGAATTCTCGTCTTGCAGGGTGATCCATCTTTGAGATGTTTTGTTTTTGTAACGCTCTAACAATATCTTTGGAGAAAATATTGAGGAGGCGGTGGTCACCTCTTGTGCCTGAACTGTTTTGTATCTGTCATTGGAAAAAATTCCCAAACACAAAATGACACCAACATTTATATGAATAAACATTTTTTAAATATTTGATAGGGGAACCCAAAACCAGCACATTTATTACTGAATTTGAATCGTTGAATTATGGTGAGTACCACAGCAGAAGATAATATATATGCATTTTTTGTGTTTATCATGCAAGGAGGTAAAAGCTATGCTCTCCAACTTTTAAGAATTTATGTGCAAATTTAAACTACTGTGTGCTAAAATGCCTTTTCATCAAGCAGCCATTGAAATCGATAAAAATGGTCGTGTCATGGGCAGTTTGCCATGAAAATTTTGGATGTTTTTTTTTCACTCGTATTTATTTCGTTTTTGTGAAATGCTATTGAATTTACCTATTGTAATTACAATAACAAAATATTTTGTTGTAATTGTGGGGCATTGTGGGATGCATGCCATGCAAACGGTAACTCCATTATTACTACACACGGAATGTTTGCATCAACTACGCTCGCATTTGCATGTACAGGAAAGCATTCAATGATAAATAATGAAACATGGAACCACACAAGAAAGAGTCAAATAATTTTCAATGAGTCACCCCTTGCATAATTTCCATTGCTACTTTTTTACAATATAAAATTAAGAATTGCTTTGGCTGAGGAAGCATCATCAATCGGTCCGGATAGCTTTTCCACTAATGTGAAATGATCATCTTCGGAAGATATCCACAAATGTACATTTTTATAGTGTGTTAGCAGCTTTGTACAATAAGCTTTCGATTGTCGTACAAATTCTGGCGAGTCAAACATTCCAACGCACAGTAGTACTGATACATCTTGACTGGCACTAAGTTGTTTGAAGGGTTGTATCAGTGGACTAATTTCCTCTGCTTCATCTCTGTAATAAAATGAAACCTTTAAAAAAAATCTATTTGTTTAGTTGAGATCATTTATTCACACTAGCACAAATTTAAAGTTACCTTGTGAGGCTTAAGGCATCGTTAATGTAAGTTGGCACCAAAGGTCTTAAATCGTAAATTCCAGCAAATAAAACCAATTTTGTTATTCTAGTCATATCTGGTTGCTCATTTTGTGACCAATTTTCATGTAAAAGAGAGGCTGCTAGCTGTCCACCTGCACTATGACCCGCTACAATGATACTTCGTGCTTCGGTGTACTCGTGCATGACTTTGGTTAGTGCAGTGTAAAATTCAGCTTGAATTTGACGCACAGATGCTGTGTATGTGTACAAAGTGAAATGTGTTTTGGTTTTTCGTCTCATGTTTTATAGCTTAATCATACTAATTTGCTTATACACCCAATATACGTAATAACGTATAATGCAGCATTTTATTTAAATAATTATATATGTCGTGCTCACCTAGTGGGGCCAAAGTGTATCCGAAGACGATTGTTTTAATACCATTTTTATGCCAGTTTTGTGCTATGGTCCCGTACATATTCTTGCTCCCCTCTGAAACAAAGAGGTTTAATAAAAGGAGGCCTTTGTATACTTTCTTTCGCTTATGAGGTTTCATTTTTGCCGAATATTCGATTTATGGAACCTTGCCAATAACCGCCGTGTATCCAAAACACAATTGGAGCATTGTCTGGGAGGTCAGTGCCATACAAGTCGTACTTTTGCATTTCGGAAGCCCCATAGGAAATGTCTAATTTGTGAGGAATCTCTTGTCTAGCCTTTTGAGTTTCTAACGAATACATAGAAAATAAGCTGACATCATGAAGCAGAACGTGAATCAATAATGTGGCATGCACATGAATAGCAGAGAGCATTGTCGACAAACATAAATTGTACAAAAGAACTGCATGAGAATATAATAGGATCATCATATTCTCTGCTGCACAAAACACACTTGTCTTGTCATAAGCGATACAGTGATCGGATCGGTGAGTAAGGGTCTTCCTATTTCTTAGTGCTTTTGTTTTACTATTAATAACTTGTACTTTGTACTTAAAAAATAATTAATAAAAATGTTATTACTTGCATACCATCAGTGCAAACGGATATGTGATGAGAAATTACTTCATCAGCAGATTTGGTTGGGTTCCATCTGCTTGGTGACATCTGAGTTGCCAGTTCCTACATACACGTGTGAAAAATACATACATATTATTACCGAGTACCGAAATTTGAAGACTCAGAATAAAACTAATGTATAGCACCCATCACATGATGATCATTGTTTAAAAGCAAGATATCATTTGTGGACGTGAAAAAAATAATTTTGTCTTCAAGCACAAAATCCCACCTCCTTTGTCCAAAGTTCCCAGTTTTCCATTGCGCCACTTTTACTTGATTTTAAATTATCAGCAACTTTGTTTATAAAAAAGCGTATCCTCGACAGTTTACTGTTATACAGTTAGTTAGGTCATATATGGATGTACGGAAAAAAATTGCTTTCGATGCAATTTAATTTGTCAAGTGCATCAACAAATGATATTATGCAACAGCAAAGTTAAGTTTTCCGGTTTTATATTGAAGCTATGTTAACACAGTCACATGTAGAATATATGTGGAGATAGGGATACTATAATAAAACTAAATTAATTACACAAACAGAGTCATCCGCTTGACGGTGGTTGTGTTTCTGTCTCGTACACTCCATATCCACAATGAAACGAAATAAAGCTTAAAGAGAACTGACTGAAGGAAGCCAACGTTATGTATTTAATCTCAAACAAATCGCAATACAAGCACATGTTTAACGTACTAATAAGCTTCAGTTAACTGGAAATGGCATGAGAATGTATATGATGCATAGGTATTTGTTGTAATAAAATCTGGTATGTAACTTTTTGTATTACACTTTACACATTATGATATCACGTCTTGGGCTTTCATGGGTTTATATATACACCTATATCATACAAGTGTATCGTCTACATGCTATATGTATTAAAATGAAATGCTCCAAATGAATGATTATATTTCACACACGACATATCAATTTTTATAATAAATAACATCAATTGCGTCGGAAAGAGTTAGCGCATGATGCAAGAAAAGTTAGATAATCATGACATAAAATTGAACTAGTAGTGGTGATGGTAGCGAGAGCTGACCCACCACCAAGATTTTCTGGAGGTATATGACGATGTGTAAAAGTTGGCCACTTGTTGGGAAGAGCGGAACTAGAGTCATAAAATCTTCCGGAAAAGCAGGATTACTTCAGCATTACATTCCTTTTTTCTTACTCGGAGGTATGGACACTTTTATTGCTATAGTTCATGTTGTTACCTCCATTCATTGTATTTTCCACACATTTCGCCCTATTTATTTAAATAGTACAGTGCGACAATAATAGGTATGAACATTATTTTGACAATTATCATCGGCTCTACCTATACCTACATAGACGTTTACAACTTATTGGTAAAAGAGATTGAACCCATTGAGCACGGTGCTATGCTGGGGTGAAAAATCAGACAAGGGAAATTTACAACCGTGTGGACTAGCTACCATACCAGAGGCATCACCACACTGCAGCAAATCGTAGAGTTGACAGTACAGTTTTACCCCACATTCAGTGAACCAGCACTTCTTCTTGTGAGACATTTTATAGTGTGTCAATCGCCGAAAAGTCAAAAGACACGAAGCCGATTGCCGATAACCACTGTTTATTTTATGGATTTATTTTATTGATTCAAAGTATAGTAGATTACGTAACAAGTATCGCAGATCTGCCTACCTACCAGCCTCTAATGGTTCTATAGGTATTATACAAGCAGCCCATGCATCTTGATCGTCCTTCTTCCATGTAAAGAGTTTAGTTTCAATAGTTTAAACGTAATTCGTCTGGCAAAATGCTTCTGTATTAACTAAAATTCCTCTCGCTTCATTCCCGCAACACATGAAATGCCCTCGTGATCTCTGTCTATAACGTAATGATGAATTGGCTTGTTACGTGTTGAATATATGAATAAATGTGGTGTTAAATGAAAGTACAATTTAGGTAGGTGGTCACTTCACTTTTGTATGAACATGAACGCAAAGGAAAAAAGACCTCACAAGTTAATCGTTTGTACCCCACAGATTGGCTTCTCTTTTTTTTGTTTTCTTTCTATCATGTATACAAACCAAAAAGTTTGTTTTGAAGAGTCGAGTGCCTTAATACACTGAATTAGTAGGTGGCCCGAAGGAGAGAAAAAAATGTTTAGATTGTACATGATTTAAAGTGTAACGCGTCTGCTGTTGCTCCTTCTGATTCAAGCTCTTTGATCTTTTTCACTTTCCTCCTTCCATACATTATTTTTAATTTTCAATTTTGTTCATCAAGCCACATCTCGTACTTGTACAACATATAACACAATTACAGAGGAGTAGCAGAAGAAGAGGGTATGCTAGAGAGATGTTTTTAACACAAGTGCCGTGTAGACAAGGCAGAAATGCAGCAGAAATCCTTGACATGACTTAAAAAACAGTTTTACCTCATTGTTTATTCAAATTTTTTGTACATCCTCTTTCAAGGATTTACGTTTCAATGCGCAGTTCTTCCAGAATACTATACTACATATCGAGTTGACACAGACAGTTTACTAACAGATAGACAGAGTAAGGAAAACGAAATGGGTATAAAGGGCCACAGCAGCAAACAGTGAAGCTTTGATGTGTAACAATGATTATTTTTTTCTCACGTCATTTCTTCAAGCGTTTTACTGGTCCCAAACGAGAATTTGTCTCAGTCATTGTTTACCTCAAACGTATCATCTATTCGCCCTTCTTTCTGCAAGTTCCCATGATTCAGAGAGATAAACCGTCTAGCAAGTAAAAGGATGTGGGCCCAACCTTGAGAAATTATTTTTTCCATACAACTTCAAAAACTTTGTAATTTTCTCAGCAATCTCACGAAATGAGAATATAAAAGATCTTTTAATAATGGCATCACACATCATCGATACATTTATATATATTCATATGCCTATCCCCGAATATTTGATAGATATAGGATATATACATACCTACATACTTTTGCTCAATACATATAGGATGTATGTACCTCGATTAGTTTATGCATGCATCGGTAAAAATAAAGCGACAAAGCTTCCTCTCCACACACACACACATAATGTTTATTTGTACCAACTTGGATTACATTTCGGTGTTATTTCTTTTCTTTCTGATACTGATATACATATAGACGACCTGTTATATATTCCACATACCAGTATGATATTGCTAAAGTGTTTCTTAAACGGGAGCCATGATGAGCCCTTATAGGTTAGATTTAGGATTAATACCTCTTGGGGCTTAGTTCTTCTTAAATCAAAAATAAAAAAGTGAGTTCATAAAAACTTTCGAGTCTTCCAAGGTTAGTCCCTAAAGAAAAGTATCACATACGTATAAACAGTGAGTATGAGAAAGTTTATTATTTGAGCTGAGACATGGGAATAAACTCTTTATTGCTCTATCCGACTAAGTAAGCCCCACTAAAATCAAATGAAGAAAAAAAAGGAGAACGGATGCTGAAAACAAGTAACTCGTTCATGTATGTGTGAGTGGACGTATTATTTATAATATGTTTCACTCTGAAATTGTAGTATTATATGTGTGTAATGATAATACTCCTTTTTCCTTTCTTCCATTTCAATAAAACTCCATCAAAACAGCGTTTTGTACTAAGCATTGACACGATTGTCGATTCATTCCTACCAGGAATGCATCACATATTATTACGTAACAATAATGAGGTATTATGTGAATGAACAACCCAATTATAAAGATTCACATGATTGTTCCATGTGTGGTGCATGTCCTTTTCGTCACCGCATAGATGGTTAGATTTTTCTTGTGGGATGGAGCAATGTATGAAATTCCTGTGTGAAAGTTTCCGTTCTTTAGACACGTTTGCGGACTCTCATTTGAGATACCGGGAATCTTGTCCCTGTTTCACAGATAGAGGGTGATGTGATCATAGCATCATGGGACATGGGATATGTGGTTTTCTGGATATCTCATGTCACACTCATCGTGAGATATAATGTCATACTCACATATTAATACAATTTTGTAAATAGCAGCAAAAACTGTATTACTCGCCCTAAAATGTGTACATTGCGATTGTGAGTACGTAGCTCGTGCTGCTTTGTGAATAATGCGACACGGCGTTGGTTGGGCACTAAATTCATAATGCACACACACTCACACTGTGCCTTTACAGAGAGACTCTGTTGTAGGCTCCCAAACCTAATATTCTGCATTATTTATTAAAGTATGTGCACCGTCAAAATCTTCGGTTCTCACACTCATCATAACCATTTCCCTCTCTGCGTTTCACACATAGTACAAGGTTACACAGTCGAGCCCCTTCTATGTGTGCCTCGGTGTGATGGTAGAAAAAGAAATTCGTTTTTGTTAGGGAAAGCTTGCCTGAAACGTGCATGTAACCTTTTTAAATACACTCAAGCTTAAAACCAACACACCAGCCACAGACCTGACGTTCGGCCAGGAAGCTAAACGGTCAAACAAGCGAATGTACATTAACTGGGGTGGAACGAGACAATTCACATATCACAATTTTCCCATGGTGCATTCGTAAAAATCCTGCTATAAAAACAGTCGATGCAGTCGATAAAAAAGATCAACCGAAAAACCTACAGGAAGACGGTATATATCAACAATGTGATAGTCGTACGGTGGCAATTGCTGTCCGTTAATCTAAATCAGTCAAGCGATAGTAGTGAAATACCAATTCCAATACTATAATTCCACAAGGATGTGCTACGTTACTATGTATGACTTCATCACAGCCAGTGGATAATACTATGAGATGTATGAAATTTTATAATGATGTATGCACATCGCTTTCAGAATCACAATTATTATTGCACCCTCGTCTTATGTCACATGGTGGCATGGTTTATGTTCTGTATGGCATGGCAAAAAATAAAGTCGGCAACATATAACGGACGACCGAACGTCGGTCTTTTTGTTTTCTATCTTCAACTCCATTATTTGTTTGTTCGTATGAAAAACCATCCGTTAATATCCGTCTCCCTACACCAATGCTATCGAGCCACATGATAATAATGATAGCAATAGGGCATGTATGCACAATACATTTGCAGGAGTAAGTATGCACGTTTTTTGTACAGAATTTGTTCACGTTATCTTCATTGTTTAATGTTAAGCATCGCGGAAACCAATGTAGATAAGTACACTTGTACATATTTGAATGTGCAGCATGAAACATTTTTTCCGTCCGTCCGTCCGTCATAAAATCTGATATTTTAATTTTAAAATTTAGGTCTTTGGTTTGTATGCAAGATGCAAGTAAAACTAGCAAAATAAAACTAAAGTTTGTTTCTTTAAGCATAAGTAGTAAGAATCCCCAAAGAATAAGCCGGTCTATAGCTCACTGAAACAGGTCAACAAAGCGGTATATGGTATAAGATGGGTTAGCAATTTTGATACAAGAGATTAGATAAACACGACTGTCGCAGACACAAAAATGAAAATATGACTGTCATAATCGCGCTTCACTTTTGACAAGTTTTTTCTTATCATCTTGATGTATCGTAGGCTGGAAGACTGCAAATGAAGTAGGTAGCATTTTTGTGAAGAGAAAAACAGAAAAAGGTAAATTCAAGTTTCAGCTACACATTTACGATAGTGTTCATAGATTGAACTTTCTTATGATTTATGAAGTCTACAAAGAGTGCAAATTAGACGAAGTGCCATGTTTACCTCCACACCTCGCTCTCTTGTGTACGTTAACGTATTTGTGTAAAAAAGGAAGTGGAAAAGTGTGTGAACATTGATCCGGTTCTGTTAATGATTGAGAAAAACTACAACTAAACCTGGTTCGTCTGAAGTTGCACTCTTTGCTGCTTTTGCTATGAACCCTTCTATCGTGCCAACGGTTAAATCAAGTTCCTTTATAGTAAAATTAACGGATGGAAAATGAATAATGTAAAAAATGTCTGAGAGGAATTCAATATTCCCACGCATCGAACTAACGAAAATGTGGATTAATGGATAACAACAACAACGGCAATGGCAATCTAATCATAGCTATTAAATTATTTCTCCAGTTTGAATGTACATATCTATATTTGCATGTGTATATTCGAACGTTTCAGGTATATACAACTATGTTCCCACAAACTTAGTAAACTAAAAGGCATGTAGAAAAATTGTAAATAAAAACTGGAGACGTAATGCTTAGGGCCAAAGTTACTTGAAGATTACCATGCCCCAATAAATAAATATATTTTATAGGAAATAATTTGTACAATGATAAAATGTTATAACACAAGTTACATTTTGCTGGAAGATGGGCTTAGCTAATCGATGCCGACATTCCTGATAAAATCCGGCAACTTTTGTCGTTCATAATCACTAATACCTTATTTGTTGTAAAAGGAAGTTCATGGTATTTCTTAAACTCAAAGTGCCTTGAAATGTTGAAAACAAATAAACTCTACCATATACCTTATCCACAGGTTGGGGTCTTCCTCCCACCAGTTTTGTAGTCCTTCACTTCACGTCCGAAAGTACAAAACCAAATACATAAGAGGATATTCTCGTACCTCCCATGAACCCGGCCGTATCTCTTTGTTGTTTATGACATGATGTCTTTCAAATCTCTTCGTAAAGATCACATTCTTACAAGATGCATATATATACGTACATACATTCTTATGAGAAACTTTATTTACCAGAAAATGCAATGAACACAATAAATCTCATCGCATACAATGCAGAGAAGCGCGTAATCATTATCATAATGTAATGCTTACAGCATATTACGTTAAACAGGAAGGCCCAGATAAAATTCACGCTGTATTCTCTTGCAAGAGGAGTATAGATCTTATAAACTGCCAAAACGAGTAACAAAACGTAGGTTATGTTACAGAAACTCATATAATGATATGGGAAGCGAGAAGACAGTTGAGAAGAAGTCACTTTATCGTGATGAACACCAACCAGCAATGTACGGAGAGGTCTGGGCATTTCAGCATTTCTCTGTAAATTTTCATTGTGTACGTACTTGTACATGTGGGGTTTTGAGTGGTATAGGGGAGAAACTATATATCCCAAGAACATTTTTATTGTGATCAATGCATGTGTTTGTGTAGTTTACTTTTTTGATGAGCTATGCCTTTACCTCTGCCATAAGGGAAGCTCTCGAAAATATATAAGGGCTAGGGACATCCACGACGGGATGGTTAGTTTCCTCTAGGCATCAGAAGTGGAAGCAGCAAGAACACAAGTCGTGTGTTGTAAATGTAATTTTTGAGTTTGTCCCTGAGTTGCCACTGGGTTTAAATTGTCGCTACTACCTGTACCAAGTAATCTTGAAATGGTACATGGTACATATATAAAATAATTTAAAGGAGTTGTAGTTTCGTTCGAGGCTTTCATAATTCCAAAAAAGGGAGAGTATAAGAACCACATAAAAATACGCTAGTTTCTATCTAAATTGAAAGAGTGTAAGGTTCATTACAAGTTAACAACGTGGATACTGTATAAAGGCCAGACAGAAAGTTCTTTATACCCGTATTTTACTTTTTTTCTGTCGAAGGGTATCATCATTGTTATCATCATCCTCATCATTTTTTATTATTACATGAATATCTTTCGTGGTTGAATTCTACTACTACTCCCGAAGAAATAAAAAGTAAAGCTGCTCCAAGAATTTTTTTTGAAAGAGGAGAGCTTGTTTTCGACAGTCAAATAATATCTTCTCTCTACACTTACCGTGTGCATGCAGACCACTTTACTACCACAACTACCAAACACAGTCATCATCAAACGCATCATCGTCGTCACCGTCGAATCATCTCTTTCAATTTTCAACGTATAAAAGGGAGCAAAAGCAGAGAAGCTGCACATGTAGAATATTTTCAACTGCCTGTTGCTGCTGCGGCTGCTCCGTTTCTTGAAACCTTTTCAAACCCCAAACTGAAGACGTACAGATGTGTGTACGGTACCCGGAGAGAGACTCGTTCAGACAAAATTTTTTCTTGGGACCCTAGAACAGCCTCAGTGAAGAGAAGAGAAAGAGAGAAGTTCGGTCTGAGTTTGTCGATTTTTACATTATATTCGTCTCCTCGGCTGGTATTGAAAAGCCGGCCCGGAGGCAGTTGAAGAAGAAGAAGAGAAGAAGAAACAACAACAGCATCATTCGCATCATCAACATTATCGTCATCATCGTCAATAATAGCAGCATCAAGTTTGCTCCGAGCAAAAGTTCTCAATAAAATCAAGTAGCTAGCCTCCAACAACACTAACAACAGGGGTTCAGGATTTTAATGTAGAAAGGAAACAAGAGCAGTCACTTCTTCTACACTTCATGATCCTGTCTAAATTATACTACCACCACAACTATATCAAATCAACAACATTCATCATCAGCTACAACAGCAGCAGAGGACTGCACTGTCTACTTGCGCATATATATACATCAGTACACACAGTATAAATCAAGTGAACCATTAGTAAGTCTAAGTCTTCTTCACAACAACCTCTTTGTGGACCACTACTACCTCCTCACACAACACCACACACAACTCACTTTTCTTCTTCATCGACTCTCATTTTCCTGGTCTCGTCAAGTAATTATCCATCTTGCCGATGATACACATTCTTCTAGCCTCTGCAACTTCTCGGAGCATCACCATTATCAGTCTATCGTAGTATCGTTACCACACTACATACATATTATTGAATATCTTTCTTCAACCAAAAGTCAACCAGGGACCAGTTCATTTTCTCCTTGTTGTTGCTCAGTGAGTCTACTTGTACGAAGAAGACGCAGATCATGTAGAAAAAAAGTTCTACGAATTTTTATGCATGTCTTGAAACGGGTGGCATTTTTAAAGAAGAAATATTAAAAAATATCTGTCTTGTTGCGGAACACAGATCACGGATCATCAACAGCAACAGTAGCAGCAGAGTTTTGCTCTTGTTACATAAGCTAGTTTTATTTGACGGGGTGTCTTGTATTTTGCTGGATTTGTGGTTCGATCGATGTATATATTCGGAGAGTATTAAAAAGCTGGTATCGCCGTCGTGTTCAAAACGAATGGATGAACGTGTAAACGAGATACAAAAAGAATTACCAGGAGAAACACTTGTTGCCGATTGGGTTGGGTGGCTTGATTTTTTGTAAATTCCATACCAGTTTTTCTCCCTCAAATTTAAATGTGATGAGTGGATTCCTTTCAACATTCGAACTTTGAAGATTTCGGAAAAGTTGGATTTTCTTTATTATTCCAAACTGTGAAACGCGTCGTGAAACATTGTTGTAATTAGAAACGCATTTCCTTCAGTGTCTGCTGAATGGAGTTTTGCGACATACTTGGAAATTAAACAGCTCCAGTTGACTACATAAACTATAATTATCCAGACTGGATAACAACAACGATAAGACTCAAGTCGAAACTAAAATGCAGATATCAACAAAGTCAGCAACTGCTGATGCACAAGTAAGCTACAAATTTTGTAACGTTCGTCCATAGTATCATGCATGCATAATTGCTCTTTTTATAATTGGTTTTGGCAATTTTTTTCCTTTCAAAATGAAGCCATTTTTTTACATTTAATGCGAATCAGCCTCAAAATCAAAATTTACAGTTGATCACTATATTGATTGATTGATTTTTCAACATGGCTATTCATGAAATTCATCATGAATACTTCCTTATTACATAAATATTTACACATTGTTAAGGCTTTTTTTACAATATTCCTGGAACATTCATACTAACGATATTTTTTTGCAACATTGTTTCCAGCATCAGACTGCGGCAGGACATTTTCATCGCGCTTTGGAACAAAACAATCCAAGCCTGCTGCTAGAAATAGTGAAAAATCATCATGTTGATTCAATGGATAAAGATGGACTGACATTACTTCATAGGAGTGTTCTAGCCGAACGGATCGAATTCGTAAGTTCTTTAAAATGACGTTTTGACATTCTAATAAAGAATGATTTATTGCAAGGAAAATCCGTGTTCCTGGCAATATCATAACAATGACAGCTTTAGCGTGGAGTGCATATACACAACACTAGAGTTCTTGAGTAGCAAACGATGTTGTAAACATTTTCTACCTTACCTCCACTACTCAACACTGTCTATGAAAATGCATCTTGCGAGATCGAATAAGCACATAGTACGCGTTTCGAGTTACATTACTGAAAACTTCCTATTTAATACCCTTGTGTCCTATTTATGACAGTACATACACAAACGAAATGCAAAAATGCATGAAATATTCCCTTTTACGGAAGACAACAATATGTATCTTGATTAATTTTAAGCACAAATACAATGCAATCGCAAAAAGGTGCAGTAAGGAGTCGTAAAGCGATAAACGACTTGCTTCAAAGTTTCTCTCTCAGATGCAAGAGTATATAGAAGAGTATAATGCTCATGATGAGAATGCTATATGTCATCAACAATGTACATACATGCCGGCATCATCTACAGATTCAGATTTACCAGACTGCGAAGTTTTACGAAAGAGTTAAAAACAAAAATAAACCAATAAATTATACATTTAGCTTATAAATTGTTTTATTATTCTTTTGACAGGTTCAGCAACTAATATCACTTGGAGCCAATGTCACTCTAGCAAGTCGAGATGGTTGGTCACCATTGCATTATGCAGCATACACAGGAAACAACGAAATACTTGTATTTTTACTTAAACTGAGCTCAGGGACATCGGAAAGCAGCTAGTCATTACACAGATGCCTTAACTGCATGCATATTTGTGCGTAAAGTACAGGAACCTCCATTGTCATAAGTACTTTACTGTTAACGCCGGTAGAATGATATTTACAGAAATATTTTATAGCCTTACAACCATAATATTATATGAGAGCAAGCGTCACGAATCACGAACAAAGACTGTACTCTTAGCATGTTTCTACTTCTTGCGAAGAAGATTGCGACTAGATTTTATATTTCGTGGCTAGAAAATTGACAATTTTTATCTATACATGTTATTATTATATAAACACGTTGCAGTAGTTCATCGAAATTCTGTATTATTAATTTTTTTAGGTTAATATTATCATCATGAATTTACATTCTTCGTATTTTATTTAAAAATGGAGGTATTAACTAACTCCGCATTATCATTGCATATTATATAATTTTCTAACAAAATTCAATCAATCTTACGTTTTAGTACTGCAACTTCAGAACCGAGTAGTACTCAAGATGAAAGAGGCATACTATTTTATAATTTTAGATTAAATCGTAGACTAAAAATATGACAAAACACTATTTAACTTTATGTTATATATTGACGTGAACAATCGCAAAACGACCGATTAAATTAAATTTGAAAGAATTTATAAATATATTTACGGATGTGTGATTTTTAACTTTATTGCTTTACCACTTGCGCTACGAAACATTTGATAAAAATCAAAAATCATAACAGGGGCTTTGTTGCAGAACATAACAAATGAGTGATTTTTGTTTAATTAAGCCACACCACAATTATGCTACTTTCGTCTTCAGCAGTCTTACATGATCCTGGTCATTGGAGAAAGTTATCATTAATTTTAAGAAGAAAAAACGGCATAAATTAAAACTAACTAAAATGAAAACGAACAAAGTTTAAATAGATCCTTTCTTGGAAAGTTTATTCTTCGCCTAGTATATTCCTCACATCACATCTTCTTAAACTCACATGGAATTCTAACTTCATTCTGTCAGTAAAACATTCTGCAGTTGGCTTTGGTTTATTTCTGCTTTTCAAGTCAATAGAAAGAAAGGAACACAAAAGCATTCCTGAAATTCCACTGGAATAATCTTGAGGTTACAATCCTGTAAAATTGGTAAAATATTTCTTTCATTTCTAAAACTATTTACACAATACACATTTTTCTCAAAAGAAATGCCTCTAGATCGGCAAAGTTTGCAGAGAAGAAAGACCAGACCGCGACCATGCATGCATGGTCTTTAGTGTTGATAGGTACTATATATGCACTTTTCTTCTTGAAAAGCATTCCACCAACAAAATATACAGTTATGGACGGTGCACGACGGTTCTTTTCAAAGTATGGCAGTTCATTCATACATACAAATACAACTGAACTATACCACTTTTTGCTTTTACACACATTTGACATTACATAATACAATGTATTGTATTGTTCAATCGTTGCCGTCATTGCAGGCGGTTGGACCAAGAATGTCATTTTGAGTTTGGGCTACGACATACCATTTGCCACCATCTTTATAGAAGTGAAACTAAATATTATTTATATTACAACTAGTTCTGTATGCAAAGTCAAAATTAAATAATTTTCTCCAATAATTATATTTTTACTGCGTTAATAGCTTGACAATACATTCCTGAGCGAGCACAAATGGAATATTGTAATATTGAAGCCATTATATTATCAAGAAGTAAAACTGTCTGTAGAACTTAAAAAATGAGGTTTCAATATAAAATGCATGTTTACGTGAAGCCAGAAACATAAACATTTTCAACAATTTAATAGTATTTAAATATGTATTCAAATCTGGAAACTTTGCTCTTCCTTTCTCCACCGCATCTACTCTATAACAGGATGCCACCGCACCGCTATCTGTTTCTTCAGATTTTCAGTCCCCGGATATGCCGTGTTCCGACTTTGAGTCAATGGACAGTGAAAATCCGCCTTGGAGATGAGTGGAATAGTAGGAAACAAGTATTGTTCAATATTGCTTGGATTGGCGTGCTTGGGCATTTGGGGTTGGAAGTTGAAACGAGTTTGTGTTTGCCATAAAGAAATCTGGAACTCTAATATGTGTAAGAATAGATAGAAAAGGGTCCATCCAAGTATATGCGTTTGTTAAAACCCCTTGGTGAAATTAAAAGACTACAACCTGGACAGACTGGACTGATGTCAATAAATTCCCTGTCAATTGACAACTTAATCGAATGTTGAATATAATAATTTACAGTCTTGGTGTTGGGCTGTAATATCGAAGCAATGAAAGCATAGGGCGAGACCAGTGATATACACAATCGTATTTATTTTCAATACTTAAGAAATGAAAAAGCAACTAACCAAAAGGGAGTTTTATTCTAAATATTCAACTTGAATCTTCGTGCAAAGCACATTTAATTAAGTTTTTACGTTAGAGCTTTCAATGCTTTCCAACAATAAAAATAAT
>JAHZNE010005412.1:0-61227 GCA_027744055.1 Callyntrura sp. NNG-2020
AAATGCCGGAGGCCGCTTGTCACTCCTTCCCACTAACAATGAATCCCTTTCTTCTACTACACAACACATTAAACTCTAACAAGTCACACGAACAAGTAGAGTAAGGGAGCAGTTCCCGCAGTATGCTGCAGAAACTGGGGTGTTTTAGAGGTATTCTTTATTCAACTCAATCGATTAAATGCTACAAATCCTACAGGCGAGGTCTACTCACAGCTACTTTTCAGTGTATAAACGTGACCAGTTGCACTTCGTGTAACTGCATATGCTGAGGACACCTCCAAAAATGTCAACGATCAATCTGCTCCACGTAACTATCTGCAGTAAGACAGTGTCAATCGCTTTAAATTACGATATTATGAACAAGCTTACTTTCCCTTGATCTTTTGAGTGTCTGAATTGCGATAATGAAATCTAATTTAAATCAGATTCTATGTAGCTTGTGCCAGGGACTCCTTGTAAGTTTTAAATTAATTACCCAATCCCTCCCCTATTATTCCACATCCCCACCAACCACAATTGGTAGCAGCCTTGCTCCTACGCACATTATGCAAGCCTGCCTGCACACTCACCACACACAACATAACAAACTAATCGGGAAAACCGACAAGGAATTTTCTTGTCCCCGAAAGTCAACTTTTCCCTGCTTTCTCTTTTTGTCGACTGTAACCACATCTTTGTAACATAGGACCCTTTCCCCACATTTTTTTTCCTTTTGAAGTTTTCCTTTCAGTTACGGTCAATCCCCCTTCCAACTGTGGCGGTGGGTGGGGGAACATTTGGAAAGCAACCTAAAAAAAATGTCCCGACAAGGAAGACCAACAGAGTAGGAATAATTTATACTGATAATGCTGTTTTCCCCCTTGTAACATGATACCAGCCTCCTTCATTCAAAGAAAAGTCAACAGAGCATGGTTGAGAAAATATTTTTACGGCGAGTGTCCTCTCCTCCTGCGAAAGAGTAAAGGACATTGATTGAACAACGGGGGTGGAGAGTGTTTATGTAACCAATACCAATTAGGGATGTTACTCGTTCCCGAGATTATCCCTGGAAGTATCCCCCTTTCCTCGGAGAATGAGGAGAAGGGCTCTCGGTATTTTGTTTATAGGCAGCTCTGGTTGAAACCGGATACCATTTCCTTCATTTGGTAAGCGAGGGAAATGAGAAGGGGAGGGCGCCATTATTGTTGCTGTCGCTCAGCGGGTTTGGCAGGTTTCACGGAAACAAACAAGCTTCGCTTACAATAGAGACCCAGAGTGAGGGGAGGGATGATACAAGAGAAAAAATAGTGGTGGAGGTGATGTGCCAACTCGGAACAATAAGAGACCTCCAATAATCCCCGGGTCCGGAGGGTAGACGAATTCTGGTTTGCAGCTTTCGCTGCTGACAGAGTGGGGGAAAGGAACGCGGGGGAAATAAAATAGGGAAATTGATGTTGACAGCAACCAGGGATTTTGGCGGGAGGGCGAGACAAAAAATGTAAAGGATTTCGAAAAAAAAGTGTTTTGTACGCAATTTTTGAATGATGCAAATGCGCAAATCTTGTAAAGCGACAGGACAAATTGACATTTTTGGGGTCGTCAACTTGACAAATCGTCGAGCTATTTACGGCGGACAGAGCGGAACTTAGGGAAGGGACGGATGACAAAGGGAGAATAATGGGCTTGTTGCACACACTAATGATTTCCTGAGGATTATCCTCCGCTCTCCAAAGGGAGCACACTCACATTCTACGAACTGACGCGAGATAAACAAGGACAAGCGGGGAGGGAATCAATCAAAATGAATCTGCGTGCTAAATTTTCTAGGAGAGGGGCTCGTTTAAAAGAGACAAACACAACGTCAATATTACTTTCTCCAGTGATGCCTCCTCTTCATTTCCACAGCCGTGGGGGCGATTGCCCCACAACAACGTTTTGCTTTTCCAACGCGGGTAAACTTTCTCTTTAAAAAAAAACCTTTCTCCCTCGAGAAATTATGGTTATCCCTCAGTGGCGCAATTTTTCCGTGTCGACATAATTTGAAAAAAATAAAGTGATACAGAGAGAGTGTCCCTGGGCACGGTCTATTACTGATCTCTCTCTCTCTCTCTCTCTCTCTCTCTCTCGATACAGATTTACTTTTAGGCAAGCAAGCCAGAGAGTTAGTAAACAACACAAAACCGTATCACGTTCTCGTTTCTTGGTAAATCAACGAGGGAAAAGGGATTTGTTGAAGAGAGGAAGAAAAAATGTTCCCTGTAAATTTCGCGCCGCCTTATTTAAACTTGTGCATTTGCACTTGTTGCCAGAAGAAGAAGAACTACGTCGTAGTTTTAGCTGTTGTTCTTCCCTTTAGCCGGATGGCGTTGCATTTCTAACTGGAAGACGGTTTATATTGTTGTTTTTGTTGTGCTTGCCTCACTTTTTACGTGTCATCTTTCCCAGGAGAAAGTTGAGATAAAAATTTCGTCCAATTTTCAACACCAAAGTATTTCCCAATTACCGGGAAAGTGCTCTTCTTTTCCTTCTACAACTTTCTCCTTTCTTCTCTCTTTTTCTCTCTTGCTTTCTCCGGATGAAGCTCCCAAAAAAGAGAAAATACTTTTCATCTCTATTTTTTCATAATCAGCATTTTGATTATCATCATCATCCTATGAAAATCTCTCTATTACGCACACGATGTCCTCATTTTTTTTATTTCTCCCATCACTTCTCTAATCATCGCCATCACTCTCGTCAATTACTTTCCCTTCCTCATTTTCTCTCCTCAATACCATTTCCACCTGCTCGCTCCCTCTCCCTCTCTCTCTCTCTCTGTTTGTTTTTCTCCTCATTATCTTCTCCAAGCTACACAGCACACCTTCAATTTCCCCTGTTTTAGATAACCGTAACAACATCAAACTCCGCTCGAAACCCACCGTTACAGCCTTCTACAAAAAAAGAAAAGCCAAAAAATTCTCCTTTTCTCCTCCATTCTCAACATTCGTGGCCCTCTGTATTCTTTATCCCGGAAATAAATATGCTTTTTACTCTTCAACTTTTAATTCACAATTTACCCACACGATAAACTTTTCTAGTTTTCTCCATCCTTACAATTTCCGTTCATCCAATTATAATTACTACATCCCTCTCTCTCTCTCTCTCTCTCTCTCTCTCTCTCTCTCTCTCTCTCAATCTTCAGTCTATCTATCTCATTTCACTCACCAAATTTTCCAGTTCATTAATTTTTTTAAATTCTCATCCGTCCTCGTCTTTCTCCGGCATCCGTATTACAGCTTTCCTTCTCTTTTCTTCCTTCTCCTCTCCAATCACACATATTTTCCCTCACACGCATACGCTCAGCTTTCTCTCAAAGCAGAGAGAGAGAGACGAGAGAGAGAGAGAGAGAGATGACAACATAAAAGTTGCTCTTCCAACCTTCTTTTCAATTCCTCCTCTGTTCCTAACGAGCGTACCTACATATTTTTTTGAATACCTGTTTCTCTCTCTCTCTCTCTCTCTCTCTCTTCAATTGTCGTCGAACATCCTGGAACAACATTTTCCTCTGTAATGAGATGCTGTAATGATGTTCTCAATGATATTATTTTCGTTCGGTGACAAGAATCAATAATCACGTGGGCTCTGCATGATTACAGCTGAAGAGGGAAAAATCAAAGATTGTTCTCTCGCGACATATTATCCCCATCCTTTCCTGCTTTCTTTTCTTGCTGAGCCTTTGCTCTTTTCTCCTTGCCTGGACGTGTGTGGCGTCTACCGAAAAATTGTACACGAACACCGAATGAGAGAGATAGAGAGGAAGAGAGAGAGAGAGCGAGAGAGTTTTTGGACCTCTCTTGCGAAAATGGAGCTGTGGCAGGCAGGCAGCTGACAAAACTACATAAAATCGTAACTCGATTTTCTTCGTGTACGGCTTTTAGACAGTCAGTAAGCTGGAAGCAAAGTAGACGGCGGAAAAAAAGTTCACAGAAAAAAATGTACTTTCTTTCGGCACTCACTTTCTCTCTGGCTTGGCACTACCACGGCAGGTTCCTCCCTGGAGGAACATTTCATCTTTCATCAACAGCCACATCTCTCCTTCTCTATCGCACCGTGTTTTCCTAACCGTGGACGTTGTCGTTGTTGGGTAACGATAATAATGTACTCTCACAAAGCAACAGAGAAAGACACCATGGGAAAGAGATGCAGAGGGGAAACCTGAGAGAGAGAGAGAAAAGCTAAAAAAAAACGTGAAACAAACCTCTCGAAATTGCTAATATTCTGTGTAAAGTGGGTGTAAACAGAGAGAAATGGACAAAAAGGGAAAGTTTTTAGTGTAAACAGCAGCTCAAAACTTCATTTCAGGGAGGAAAATTGTTGGTGTATTTTTGAACAAAAAAAAAGAATGTTTGGTTGGTCAACGAAAGACACACATATATTCTTGCTTTTGCTCTAGGATAATTTTAATGAATATGCGAGAAAAATAGACGGAGAGAGAGAGAGAGAGAGAGAGAGAGAGAGAGAAAGAAAGAGAAAAGGAAAGAACAAGTTTTTGGGTTAGCTTCCAAGAAAAACGTGATACGAGGGGAAGGTAAAGGCTGGAAGCCACCTTATTATTATGTACGTCGTGCAAATAGGTACGCCAAATAGTTCTAGATTTCGTCTTGTTGGTTTAATATAGATGCTTGGAAAGTTTTCACGTACGCAAACACACTCACTCACTCGCGACGAAATACTTTTTTGGTCAGAATATTTTTGAGCCAGGGAAAAATTAGTACGGGTTTCGGCGGAGAATTTCGGGGTAAAAAAATAATAATAATTCGCGACGAATTTCTGCATGGAAAATTTGAGAGAGAGAGAGAGAGGTATCCAGTGAGGCGAAGGAAGTTGATGAGAAATTAAATGAATAAATTTTGGAAATCGTGGCTCGTTTTAAAAGGAAAATTCGGGGTAGGGCCATGTGATGATTTTTTAAAGACAAAAGATATGGTGGACAAATAAAGAAGAATTTTAGAACTACGGGAAATATTTTTAGAAGAGATTTTTTTTCCTTATTTTCGCTTGCCTCGCGACGAAAAAAAGTAGAAAGAGAGAGAGAGAGAGAGAAGAGGAATGGAGAAAGTTTTATTTGAGTTTTCCTTCTCAATTCTCACTGCTCCAGGCGAGGGTAGACTGTTTGCAAAAGATGTACAGCCGGGCTAAAATAGGGCGGACGGGGAGGAGGGAAAATGTATGCAAAGCAGGGGCGAGAGAGAGAGAGAGAGAGAGAGAGAGAGAGAGTTCACGAGGTAGGCCCTTCTGGATTGGGGATACATAGGCTAATTTTGGAGCGAAATGCTGGGCCACTAGTAGAAACGTCTCGTTATAAAACAAACCACAAAAATGATGCGTAGGGAATATCTAACGAGGCTGAGCCATGGACGGTGCAACCAACGGACTTTGTATTACGACGGGATATGACCTCCTTTGAAAATACACAACATTCTGTTGTGTATTCAACCATTCGGGGACTCTTGGAAGCTTCATGGTTTTCTATGTTTCCCGTGTTTTGACCACACATTGCAGGTTCATGTCGCTGTAACCGTTTAATTTATATTTTTAACTTTTTTTGCGGATCTCAACTTTTTGTCTTTCTGTTTTGTCTTGATGTGCGCGTATCGGTAACCCGATATCGAAGTGCCCAATACATCCTGTCTTCCCCCTTTTCTTAATTATCCTTTCGCTTCGCTTTTGGAACACCACTTTTTTTTTTATTCAACTTGCCGAGCACCCTACCAGTTTACCTAAGAAAACTCGCTGTTCGCCTCCGGAAGAAGAAAGAGAAAAATATTTTCCTCCACCCGAACAAATCCCTATCAAAGTTTATTTCGTTTACAGAATCAATCATGACAACTGAAGTGAACAAACGTTTTCGAACCTGCGGCTCTCTCTCTCTCTCTCTCAATTTCATTCAGAAAGGGACTGACTCTCTAATACGTGCAAACACAACCTGTTATTTACTCAAACACGCACCCAGGATCTTTAACGGTTTTCCAACCTGGCAAATCTCTCCCCCTTTTGACAGCGTCATCTCCCAAGCGAGAAACCCTTACAAGAACACAGACCACGGGGAATATAGAATACCTGTCAACGTTCAACTAATTATTCATGTAATCCCCTTCTGAGCCCAGACGACAGAGCTCCTTTCCCAAATCCCCGGCAAAACAAAGCAGTCGCGGTGGTTGGAAATTTGGCGGGCTAAAACCGTTGGCAGACGTTGTTGCTACGCGGACACTCCGTGGTGCTACCGCAAAGGCGAACACAATTTCCTGCCAAGAGCGTTCTCTTTTTAGCATTCACGTTTTCTAAGAATGGGAGCGTACAGGGGAGGAAAATCGGGTACCGGGAATGATCCCCGGCTATGGTAGCGTTGATTAACGACAAAAATGTGGCATTAGATGCAGTCGTAGTTGAAAGAAGCCTTTCCCTCATTTATCATCCCAGCTCTCATAATCTCATCATCATCATCATCATAGTCGTCTCCTCAGACTTCATTTTTTTCTCCCTGCGGAATAATTAATCATCTTTTGAATATGCATGAATCTTAAAATGAAGTCTGCACAGGCAGAGGGCATTTCCCTCAAACTTTCTCCTCCGTTGAGAAACAAAGCCGGGTTGCCAACAGCACGGACGACAGAGAGACTGGCATGACGGTGACAGCAGGGAAAGTAAAATGAGAAAAGGGGCGGCAGTCAGGAAAAAAGTGGGAGACTGCCAAGGTTGAAGGGAAATTTGAAAAAAATGCGACATTAAATTGAAATAGAGAAAGTGGATAATTTGGGAGAGATTGGGCATGTTTTACCTGGGATTTGTAACCGCCAGGAACGATTACGGTCAAAAGCAGGGAAAGGAGAAAATGTGGAGAGAAAACTGCTGCTTTGTCGCAGTGGGGGAAGGTGGACGGAGATGAGATGACTGTCTAGCATTTAAGGAGAGACCAAACGGGAAGGAAAAATGGGGTCAAACAACTTTTCTCTCTGGGAAAGGGAGCGGGCATCGGCACTCGCTACTACCTCTTCTTGCCGAAAACAATGCTGAAGATATTGACAATAGCCTAAGGAAACTTGTTTTGTAGCAAAGAGCAGAAAGAAGCTGTAACTTTCTTGCGTGTTGACAGGAAATGACGAACGTACAACTTTTGCTTATTACAAGTCCCTCTATTTTTTTCTCCCTCTCGCTCTCTCTCTCTCTCTCTCTCTACTTTGTTGTATCTCTCCACTTTACCTTTTCAAAATGAAAATAATAATAATAATAATAATATTAGCGTCTAATGATGTACCTTGTCGAGAAGAACAAGCTACGTAAACACGACGAGGCCGTGAAAATTTTCGTCAATTTAGGACTTCTGGCGCATCTCGTTAGTGACTGCTTATTTTTTGAAGGAAAATATAAAAGTCGAATTTCAACTTGTGTCCATCATGTTTTGGATTACTAGAAGCACTTCCAATCTCTCTCTCTCTCTCTCTCTCTCTCTCTCTGATTTGGACTGTCACTCGGGAAAAATAGCCCATATATATTTTTCCTGGTGAAAGTTTAGTGAATACACATGTTTTCAATGAGAGAAAGCACAACATTATTTAAAAAGAGAGCTCTCTCTCTCTCTCTCTAAAAGAGGACAGTTGAAGAGAAAGAAAGTAAGGAACCTCGTTTGTTCGTTGGTTACCGCAGTGCACTTTGCATATCTCCTTTTCCCCTCTCTCCCTCTCTTCTTGCTAACCGTTACCACCGACGTAACCCCCTCTGTGAAGATTGTGGCTACAACCTGGTCTCAGGAAATCCTGGGATTTTGGTCGGCCCGGACATACTGGAGAAATCTGCATAAATCCTGGGAGACGTCATCGGAGCTACAGTAACGCTTCGTTTTTTTTTCTCTCTCAAGTAAAAGCACCTTCTAAACGGGGGAGACAGCAGCAGCAGTAGTAGTGCCTGTGTGTTGACTGTCGAGACGAGAAAAAATGAAAATAGGAGACTTGTTTTGCACAACTAGTTATCTCTCTCCCCATCTTTTCTCCCTGCTTTCTTTCTCTCCTTTGTTGCCAGGCTACTTCACAGGACAGGCATCATCGTTATCGTCCTCCTAGTCTTCACTTACTCAACTTTCCGTCTTTCATTTTCTCTTTCCATACTCACCGTGTCGTCGTATTCTCCTTCTCTCATGACTGTCTTTATTTTCTCGACTTTTCCTCTTTTCCCCTCACCATACGCTTCTGAAGAGAAAGCAGCCGGGTAAAAAAGATGGATGACGAGAGGAGTGGAGCATGATGGCAATGATGAGGATGATAATGCAGTCAGAAAACTACTCATTTTCCATCTTTTTTTTCAAAAATCTACCTACTAAAGCTGCGCCCACGCTACACTTGTAAAAGTAGTACTTAACATAATACTTTCCCTTATTTGGTGTAATTCTGCGCTTTCTCCGAGCACATGTGTACATGGGATCATTATATAAAATAAAATCGCAGAGAAAGTTGTGTGTGGCGATTTCTCCCCCAGAAATGTTTCATCGGGAGAGACAACATGCTCCAGTGGATAGTTTCACTGTCCGTTGGAATAAATCTTTAAAGTTGCTTTCTCTTTCAGCATTTTGATTCATATGATACTATTATGAGTGGGAACGGGGCTACTTTGATCACCATTACGATCAGTCTCCATTGTCAACATACTCGCCTTTTCTCTTGCCAAACCGCCACCATCACCACCTAATCCTCTGCGTGTCCTATAAAATCCCCTGTGCCAGAAAAGTATCAAGTTGTTTCTTTCTTCCTTCCTGGAAAGCAAAATTTAAAACGGAAAGAGAGAAAGAGAGAGAGAGAGAGAGAGAGAGAGAGGTAAATGCACTACCCCGAGTAAGAACAACAAAAGCGCTGTGGAAATATAATGAACCCAAAAAATAATACAACAGAGCGCCACCAACAGAAAGACACACACAACAAAATATTTTTTCTCTCTCTTGACTGCTGTTTCCCCGCGCTGAGCATGCAAGTTCGCTGAAGCATGTAACTTTTCAAGGAAAGGAGAAGTAGTAGTATAGGAGCAGCAACAGTAAATATGAAGAACCAAACTACAAGGAACTTTTTTGCTGCTGCTACAAAAAACTCCTTTCTTTGCCCTCCTACCGGGCTTTCTGCGGTTTTTTCTGGGACAAAATAGAATGAGAGAGCGGAACAAAACATAACTTTACAGTAACATCGTTCATCAGCATCATTACACGCAGACAGTAGTAGTAGCGTTTTATTGTCATAATTGGTACCCACAACTAACGGTGGCAAATTACACCAACGACATTTATCTTCATTACAAGTTTAGTAGTTTACAATTAGAATTTAGAGAGAAAAAAAAATACATGTTAGAACTGATGCTGAATAGGAAATGGTAATAATCATAGTACATCGTTAATGGTTAAAAATAAAAATTAGGTTTACAGACATATAGCATGAGCGCAACAACTTATATTTTATACGAGTTTTGGATGACTGACTCAATGCATTCAAGTATAGCATCAGAGTTTTCATCGTCATACAATATGGTAGATTCATGTTGACTACTCAAATAGAATGATAATAGCGATAGTTTAAATTTACATAACGTTTCACCACTTTTTTTTACAAAATCAGGTAGTTGGAACCAGAGTTTAATAGCTGAATATTTGAAGCTAGACTTTCCCCATTGTGTAGATGGAGTATTATTGGGCATGCAATAGGAGCCATTCCTTGTAGATAAGATTTGACCTTCCGAGAAGTCTAGGTAATTGAAAAAATAATTATTCATATTGCACGACAAAGTTTTATACATGAATGACATCACGTTAAAGTAATATAAATATTTACATAGCAACCATTGTAGGGTAGTACAGATTTCAAGACTGATGGGTTCAAATTTTTTTATGTTAAGAATATACCTTGCACAACATTTGATAATTTTATTTACAGCAGTAACGGTTTTTTTTGAAGTTTTGCTGAGCCAGACAACACAGCCATAATTGATAAGTGAGTAATAAAATATCCATCCAATGCTCTGCCACGCATGTAGTTGCGATTTCAGGGAATTGCCTCTACTCCAACTAGTAAACACACTTTAAAAAACTAAATTTACAATTTCAGAGTTAAAGCATCAGAAAGAAATAAATTAGCGGAGGAAAGAGTACAAAAAGTATTTTTGTCAGAAAACAAATAAGACAAAACGACGTTACTTTCAAATAAAAGATTGCGAAATCCTGGCCATGATGATGAGCTTCGGTAGCTCTTCTTGAAACACTCTGAACAGGTTTTCTTGAAAACAAAGTTAAACTCATCATTTATCCGATTCTCTGAATTTTCAAGTACATTTGTGTGTAGCAGCCTTTTGGAAATGCGGGTTTCTTCTTGTACACATTAGAATAAAGAGGAAAGCTGCAACAAAAATTACGCCAGATCCCCCGAATGGAAGGGGAATATTCTCTCTACGAGGATCAAGTATACCTCTATAAATAAACAGAGCTTAGAGCATGTATCTAGACACAAAACGTTTTTATTTACAACGGAAACATTCTATTTGCAAAAATGCCATTTCTCTTGTGTACCAACCAACCCAATCATAAAAAATCATTTACTTGTACACAGACACAGACGATCCCTTTTTTAAAGGGTAAAAGTACACTTTCAAAAAGCTGGGAAACAAAACAGGTACCTACCGCAGCCATGAACAATAAATAATGGATTAAAATTTCCCATTTATTTTATTTATCTTCTTTTAAAAATGGCTTCCCCGAAAGAAAACGTTTCCAAATGTAGCTACGGAAGTAACTCACCTGGCATTTGGCACTGCTTCAAGAAACGCAAAGAGAGAAACAGTCATTTCTTACAAAGTTTAAGTACAACAAACCCATTTTGTAAATGAACATTACATTGCTCTCCCTCTCTCTCTCTCTCGGCTTGTCACGGTAGCTGTAAATAGAACATATTTTCACACATATTTTTTCTCTCTTGAAGTTATTTGTCGGAAGAATTTCCCAAAGTAAGAGGCTACCTTCCATAAAGATCAACCGTATCCCATTTGGTAGCAGATGACTAGCATAGCGTGAGCTTACAGGATAGTTAGGTTGAAATTTTGAAAAAAGCGATGAATTACATCCCATATCATCAGAGAAATTGTAGGATGAGACAGAGTAGCTCCAGGGAGAGAGAGGAAAGTAGGTTTAATAAGCTTTCCCTTTAGACTACTTCAAAGAGAGGGAAAGAGAAGAGCGCGAGACAAAAAGGTGTTAGCAAGGGAAACCAGACCTTATGCCTGATTTCAAACCATATGGAATTTTTGTTGATGCATCTATTACGTGCGTATGTGTGTGTGTGTGTGAGTGTGTCTACATTAGTATCTTTGCATATGTATCCCTTTTTATTTCTCTCTCTCTCTCCCTCCCTCACACTCCTCTCTGTTCTTTCCTTCATATACAAACACATGGCCGGAAAATTGCTAGCTGGCATTGCTCGTGGCTAATGTTCAGTTTCATTGCGTTGAGATATTGATATTGTCCTCATTTTTGGACGACTACTTTACTTACTAAGCTTGTTTCCCATCTTGTACGTTATTTCTATTTCTCTGCCAGTTTCTCTGTCTCTCTCTCTGTCTCTCCTCTCTCTCCACATTACATTTTATGTAATATGGACAACAAGAAAAGTTACTGTTCTTGTCGTTGTTGTTGTTGTTTCTCTGGACCAGCTCATGAGCATATCAACAGCAGAGTAGTAGAAGACGAAGCAGCAGCAGCAACAGCAGCAACGCCAGACCAACATCTAACCGACCGTATGAAAGCTTGCAAACACAAACATTTCTCCTTACGTGCCTTCCCATCTGACCAAAAATATATGCATGCCCCCAGACACGACGTCTATTTTGTGTATACGGTTTCATCATTATCGCCAACCACTTCCACCACCGCCAGCACCACTTTATTTTCTCTCTTCCATTTTTCCTCTTCTTTCCACTATTCTAACTTAAAATGACTTGGTTTTGGTTTAGGTCTCCTTCCTCTCCTTTTCGTTGTCTTCTTCTTCTGGTGTGTTTCGTCTCTGGTCTCCATCTTTCCGTTTCTCCTATCTTCTTTCTACAGCATCATGCCTATAGTAGTCACAGTAGTGTCCTCTCACTCGCCACCTCCTCCTCTTCCTCTTTGCACTCGTGTCAATGTGTATTTATTCAATGTGATGTAAATGAATACGCAAATAGTCGTCGCGATGATGGCGGTGGTGGGATGGTGGTTGTATTTGTACGTGATGTGATGTTGATCATCATCTTTCCTACATGTTTTTACGGTAGTGGTCGTTTTGTTGTACTCATAGAGTAACCATAAATGGCAAGACAGAGAGAGAGAGAGAGAGAGAGAGAGAGAACGGGCAAAGAAGAGAGAGACTAGGATAACATAATATAGGCATGTCTTTACCATAAAGAGTCAGTGACTGTTATTTTTCAGTTGGCGGTGAGACTAATTTTTTGGACTCCTACTTCACTACGATTACAGCCATTGGCGACTGGTGACTGACGACAAGGAAATAATAAGCATCAACGCCTGCCTGTGTACTGCGTAATAATACACAAAGATTAACAACCCAACTAGTGTCTATAAACAGGACAACCTCGTCCATATAGGCGTTATAGGACGAGAATGTACGGAAAACATTATATCACAAACATAAAACCCATTTAAAAGAGTAATACTCATCACATCGCCACCACCGTCGTAGTCGTCATCATGATGATCATCATGACTATCATGATCATCACCAGCAGCGGCAACAGCAGCTCTATTGCCCTCAGCAAAAAGTCCATACTTACCCGGAAACTGCTAGTTAGATAGCAAAAGATAGCCATATGGTCTACTTTTCTGGATGTGTCTCCACCTTCCTGCACATCACACCAGAGCAGCCCCATCACACCGTTCCACCTCCAACATGAAATATCTATTTTTTACCACCAACGAAATTCCGATTCTCGCAAAAAAAATACTTGGCCGTATCTTCTTCGTAACATCATCACACGCGCTGTACATTATCATCGTCATCAGGCAACAACGTCAATATCATCATCATCTCTCTTCCGCCATGCAACACTTATCATTTAGGTGGCGCGTTATATACCACCACTCCACTGGTGCTGCCGCTGTTTATGCTATTACTCGAGTGGCGACGACAGACAACAGCAATAACAACGCAGAATGGAAACCATCTCGTCTCGTCTTGATATATTTTCTCCACTTTTTCTTCTACACCCAGGAAAAAATAAAGTTGTGCACGGACGTGCTTGTCTAGGTACAACATGTTCGTGTGAATGTGTGTCTATGAAAGAAACAGAGAAAGAAAGAGAGAGAGAGAGAGAGAGAGAGAGAGAAAGAGTGAGCGAGAGAGAAGTAATTCATCCAAAGACGAAAATGTCAATCGAATAAATTAGTCTTAAAGGAGAGGAATGCAAAGGAAGAGCGTCTGCTACTGACAAGGTGATGAACTGAGAATTCATTTGAGGGCTCTGTTGTTAGCTATCCATTCCCTGTATTCTCTCAGTACACACACACACACACACATGTACAAACGCTTCTCTTCTCCCCGTTGTCGTTTCCTTTCTCCACTCTCTCTCTCTCCTTATCTCTATTCCTATTTTCCTGTACAGTTTACGAAGAAAAATTTTTCGGGACGCGGGTGGATAGAGAACAACACAAGTTAAATTGGAGCATTTTTTCTGCTTCTGCTTCGTTTTCCTCCTACTTTTTTCACTCTTGCTTCATATATTTTTCTGTCTGTGTTGGAAAGATTTATAGGTTTCTTTAATGTATGCACGCTCCACACACACACACACACACTTCAACCAACACACATACACAGAGAGAGAGACACACACAAAACGCTACAATTTACACGTACACACATTTTCAGTTTTTCTCCCTCTTTCTTGTTTGAGTTGGTGTGTGTTTTCCCTGTGTGTCTGTGAGTATTAAAGTGGTGGTGGTCGTTGCTTGGGGTTTAGTTGGGTTAGCAGATAGTTTAATGGTGTGTGTGTGTCTGTGTATAGCTGGCTTAAAAGCGTGTAAGAACACGCGTCTTTAAGTACATGTATGTATGTGTCTCTGTATCATATCTCCATATTACGTAGTACTGGGTATAATATAATGGGCTATCCTATTAGCAAAAAGTAAAAAAAGAGAAGGAAAAAAAGAAGAACTGCTTTTCACTTTGTTTTTTCTTCTTTTTTTTGCGTTTTTTCATGGATATTTTTCTTGCCAGTTGAGTTCATTTTTTCGTCTGTGTATCTTTGCTTGTCTTTTGCTTGTTCCATTTTCTTTCTCTGGTTTCTCTCTCTCTCTCACTTTCTCTGTGTATGCATCCATTATTTTCCCTAGAAGAAAATAATAAGTAGTAATACTATGATGTTAATGGTGGTGTGTTTTGTGAGTGCTTTGTAATGTGATAGTAGCTGGATATATAACTTTTTGTCTTTCAGAGAGAAATAATAATAATTGTTGTTGGTTTCACAACGTTTGAAGAAGACGACAAAGAGAGGGAATATGTTGGGAAAAGTTGGGAAAATGACGAAGAACTAGAGTAATTTACATTTTTTGCTGTTTTGCACACGTATACGCTGTACGTACGTACGTACATTACATAACGGCTTTCTTTTTTTCTCCCCGCTTTAATACATTATTTCTGACGCAAGAATTCCCTCATGCGTGAGCGGGGTCGTTCATCAGGTGACGTCCTCCACAATACGTAACTAATACACGGTTACTATTTATGCATTTCCTTTGGCATTTATCCCTCTTCAAGAACACTTCTGCTTTCTCTCGAGCATCTTACCGGCAAATATGACACTCATGTGGCACCGGCATTTTGGCCACACTTTCATTCCCGTGAACGCTCCCGTTTTTTCCTTCCTGCCGTCTATAATACACCCAGTAATATTACAAATGTAATTCTGCCACCACCACTGCTCCAACCAAAATCATCGTCGTCATCATCATCATCAGCTTTCTCGTCGTGATCAAACCAACAAGCAAACATGTGTACGTAAGCATGATTATTTTTCCCTATAAAAAGTTTCAACTTCACAAGAAAATAAGGCAGGAGAGAGAGAGATTGAGTATCTAAAGCCCTTGTTCCTTTTTTCTAATTTTTTCTCTTCTTTTTTCCATTCTCTTGTTCCTTCTTTTCTTTTCTCGTTCTCTCTCTCTCTCTCTCTCTTTCGCTTTTCTCTCAGAGACAAATGGTAAATGTAAATTATTAGAAGAACAAGCAAAAAAGAAAAGGAGAAAGAGTCACAAAACAATATATACATTCATACACAAGACGCGAAGCCCCTCTGTTGCTTTAACTTTACTCGAAAAAAATTCTCTATACACACCACACACAGGCGATGCTTTAAAATGTTCATGCATTTATATTTCTAAAAGATGATGATGACGATGGCGTCTCTTTCTCTCTCTCACTGTTTCGTCTTCTTTATTTTTTCTTCTTTTTCCTGTCATCCTTTCTCTTTCGTCTTCTTACGAGAGCCTTTCTCCTCTCTCTCTCGCTGAATTTTAGATTCTACCTCACTTCACTACTCCAGCCGCTACTGCATGTTACATGCTTTCTCTTCTTGGTTTTTCCTATTCTCTCATTTTTCCTCTTCCTTTTGCTTACCACTTTCCCTCCACCAGCACAACTGGTTCCACCACCTCCATCACCACATCTTCTTGTGTTCTTCTTCTTTTCTACTACATTGATTTTTTCTCTCTTATTTTTCCCTTCTCTTTACTTCTTCTTTTTCTCCGTTTTTTGATACACTCTTGAGGGCTTACCGCCGCTTTTCTTTTTTTCCTGGGCTCTTCAGATGAAGAAGAAAAAAGCTGAACATGCTGTATATCCAAAGCATCCACATTTTTTTCACTTCTCTCTTTCTCCCTGTATGTGTGTGTCTCTTTTCGTCGATACAACATGTACACGCCGTAGCTTCTCTGCCAGAGTACCACACATTTTTCTTGTGACTTTAATTTCAAACGGATGCATACATATGACTTGAAGTACCGCCACCACTACCACGACCACCATTTCATTTTAGTCGACAACTTTTACTTGGGTGTGCTTCTAAAAAAGGAAGAAAATAAAGTTGGTTGGGAGTTTTGTTGAAAGCCGAGAAAAAAGAGGAAAGGAGGAATATGGAAAATCTCTCAAGGACCAAAAAAGAAGTACTCCACAACAACATCACGGAGAAAAGGTAACAAAATAGCTTCCTGCTTGAGTGGTTGTTCCTAGTGGTACGGGGAAGGCGGTGGTGGTGATAGTGGCGGTGCTGTGAAGAATTGAAGGGGAACTACTCACTTTAAAAAAGGATTCATCCCTTTCCTTTCGCTTTTTTATTTAGTTACTCCCATGAATGTACATAGTGGATATTATTACAACTGGGGAGAAAAGAGCGAAACACACGAAGACAGAGAGGATTCTTTTAGCTGATATATTACTATTACTATTATTATTATTATTATTATTATTATTATGCCACACCAAATACGTCGTACTTACACATCACTCACCACTACTACTTTCTTTTTGCATTATGATCCGTTGTTGTGGCATGCTGCTATCTGCCTACATTCCCATTTATCTGCATATACCAATAAGCGGCATGTCGATAGATAGACAAGAACATAACCATCATGCTTCAATTCCACCCAATATCTCAATCTCTCTGACGACGACGATGATGATGATTGTGATCATGGCGTGTCTGACATCGGCATCCCATTGACATGCATAAAGTTGAAAGGATGATATAAGATAAAAAAAACTGTAGGAGTGAAAGTCAAAGAAATAACAGAGAAAATGTAACATGGAGGAGGAGAGAGAGAATAGTAGAAGCAGGAGTGGTGAAGGATAGGAGTTGAGCGAAAGGGAGCGGGAGAAATATCCAAATAGTGCCGTTTTTCATAGTTTGGTCCATGTAGATAATATAATATTTAGGTAGGAAAGGATCACTACAGGTTTTTGTTCAGTGGAAATCGTCAGAATAGAATTTTAAAGAAAGAGGATTAAGGGATACACTATTGATGTTGTATGTCGCCGTTTTCTCCGTTGTCGTTGTAGCCGAATGTCGATGTCGTTTCGACACTGACATCACACACACAAAAAAGAATAAAAATGTTTTGAGCTGAGCAGCAGCAGCAACCGGGTGGTAGCGGTGGGGTAACATAGCGCCAGCAGGAATACCACGGTAGCAGTAGTAAGAGTTGACGGCGGCATCAACATCAACAAGCTTAAAAGCAGAAGGACAAACAAAATGTTCCTGCTTTTACCACACAGCAGCAGCTACAACAGCTCAATTTCAGTTTTCACCTTAAAATATAAAATGCGACATGATCTGAGTCCTACCCCAGGATTGGATCAGATCTGCCGTCACAACAGGAGTTATAGGGGCAAAAAAAGCGGAGACGAGCGCGGAGCGAGAGAGAGGATCTATCTGCCTTGGCTTCGCTAAACTTTACCTGCTATCAGCAATGCTAATGTTATCAAAAAGTAAATAAGAGAAACGAGTGGCCGGAAAGTAATATGAATTGAAAAGGTGGAAAAATAATAATAATGGTCTTTGGTCTGATAATAATACCATTTCAATCCTCACACACACGTGCTGTTGTACACATGGAGCCCGTATATATTCCACCCGAGAAAGGGGGAAAGCTTTGTACTGCTGCTGCTGTGCTGTGTATTACCAAGTTGATGAGCCCTGATCAAGGAAGGAGAAAGAAAATCTACCGTGATGCTTACTTAATACACCAGGCGAATGCGTCCATGCATGCATAAATGTTTATACACACATACCATCACCACTATGAATGACTTGACTTATCATCCGTGGAAAATGCCAGCTCACGCTCCATTTTCCGCTTTCTTTTCCATTCCTCTCTTTTTCTCTCTTCTTTACTCAAGCACTTTGTGATTTCCTTCTAAATCCCTGACATAATGCACTGTGTACTGAAGAAACTGAGGATGACTCGAAGAAGAAACAGTAGCAGCAGCAGTAGTAGCAGTAGTAGAGATACATATCAATCAGTTAGTCAGCCCGTCTGCGAGTCAGTTTTTTCGGCATTTGGCATAAAGGATAAGGACTATTATTCGGAACGATATGATCATCATCATCGTCATCATCCGCATCGGCATCATCACAACTACCACTGCTGCTGCCACAGCTCTCATTCAATATCACCTGTCTTCTTTAAAAGTTGGTAAGGTAGATAGGGTGTACGCATCAGGTACAACGACGACGACGAGGACGACGTCGTCGACGACGCGACGTTTAGGTTGTACGTGGTAGATTGGAGAATACGAAGGCACTCTGCATTTATAATAATAATGTTTGATGATCACGACGATGAAGAAGAAGAGAGGAACGTAACCGAAGTAAGAGCCTCTTTTCCACCATCTATCCCTTTACCCGGTTCTCTCTTGTAAGTGGATAGAGAGAAGGAGAAAGAAGAGAGAGAGAGAGAGAGAGAGAGAAGTCATCATGAGAAGGACAGATAGAGAGATAATATTACATTTTACCTCGAAATTCTCTCTACTCCGACGTCGCTATCTAAAAGACCATATACCCATATCGACAAGCCCACTTTTCCCTCCATCGCGGATGTATAGATTTCTCGCGCTTATAATATAGCTTGCTATAGTATTTTTTCACCGGTAATAATAGGAGGGAAAAATATTGTACAATGGCACACCAGGGATATCTCAGATGTTCCTGGGTAGATGCTCTAGTGGTAGTAGTAGTAGTCCTCCACTGCCACCACCTCCTCCTCTTTTGCTGTCGTCGTCGTCGTATGGCATTTATTTTCAACAGTCGATTTTCCCCACACATCATCCCCTGCTTTATCCCTCCTTTTTACCCACATCGCCACATCATATCCCTACTATCGTTCTATCGTTTCTCTCTCGTCTCTTTTTTTACCAATCCCTACATTATACCTACAAAGTGGGTATGTACAAACCATCCATATTGTGTTGGAACTGGATCACATATAGCCCCACAACAACTTGACTTTTGTTAAACCTTTTGCAAACATGCAGACACACAAGATATCTATATATCTCGAGGACAAAAAATCCGTCCGCATGAGCGTACATTATTATTACCACCACCACCACCACTACGACTACTACTATCAGAACTGGCTTTACGCCTTGCTTATTTGGTTCGTTGTTTTTCTTATTTTCTCTTTCCAGTTGTTGTTTTTCTCTGTCCATCGGCTGTAAAAGCTGCACGAGCTTGGGTGATATGATGTTGTTGATGTTGAGACTGATGATGATGGCGATATTGCATAGACAAGCCATAAAAGTAAAAGCATACGGTAATGAAACTCGTTTCTCTTCTTATGATTCTCTACATTTTACCCCCGTACTCTCTCATTGGCTTTCATCATCGTGATGATCATCAACAACAGTGTACTTGCTTGCTATCAAGAAAAAAGCTGCCATTATTGCCGCTGCGGCTTCGTTTAGCTTGGCATGCAACAAGGGAAAGTAAAGTAATGTACACATACACGTATGCTGCTGTTGCTGATAAAACAAGTTCATCGACAGCTGAAAAAAGAGAAAAAAACGAGGAGAGAGAGAGAAAAAAAGCCGTGTACTGTACTCTGCACTTTGTATTCTTTTCTTCCATAATCATTCTAAAAAGAGAAAGGGACAGCGACAGAGAGAGAGGAGAGAGTAAATATATAATCATAATAATAAAAAGTAAAAGTACGTAAATGTATTTTCCTGGATAGATGTATATGTAAGTAAGTACGGACATCATTTATCTGGGAAAAAGTTGGGAAGAGAAAGAAAGGAGAGAGAGAGAGAAAGTAGAAGAGAACAGCCGTTCACAAACTCTTCAACAAGCTTTCAGGGAGTGTACAGTTGTCGCCTATATATTTTTAGGGGGAGGGGATGTTACTCCATACATATGCATAAGAAGAGATGTATAGAAAAAGTTGGTGTGCAGAAACTAAGTGAGTGAGGAAAAGCAACAAGAAACAAGAGATAGAGAGAGAGAGAAAAAGAGACAGGGAGAGAGAGAAAAAATAATGTAATGATGATGATGATGTGGCATGGCGTGGCGGCGTTGTTGCTTCATGTGTGTAAGTGTATGTGTGTGTGTTTGTCTGTATGCCTTTGTTGCTATACGTCTCGTTCGGTTAAAAAGATAGACTGCAAAATAATGTAATATAGACACACAGATGTATACATACACACTAAGACAGAAGAAGAACGACGAAACCTCCTAAATCGAAAAAGTAAAATGCTATACATATGCATGACACGGCCTATGTGCAGTTATATGAGAAACAGAGGATTGACTCGAGGACAAAAAGGATAGAAAGGAATAAGCAGGCGAGAGAGAGAGAAAGTCGGCAAAACAGCTTTCTCCATAAAGCTAGTAGCTATACACAGTGTCCATACTTCTTTTTGGGATAACTTTGTAGGGTGCATATTGTAGGCAAGCTTATTTTTGCATGAATTTTTGGAGGGATGTAAAGAAAATATGCATACAACACAAAATTACTATATTATTATTCGTGTCTTTCTCCTTGGCTGACTGAAGGTTTTATTTTTATCCAATCCAGGCCATGGCACAAGCAACCCCATAAAAATTCATTATTTTCCTTAACAAAGTACATACATGGAGCTAAGTAAGTGTGCTATACATGTTGTCGCGGTAGAACAAGTACAATAAAGTATTGATTGGGGGAGGAGAGAAAAAGTCAAGCGGACAGCCAGTCGAAAAGGGAAATACGACGACGACTGAAAAGTTTATGGCCTTTCGTTGTAATAAACATTATAATAAGAAATGTGTAAATATGTCAAAAGAATGAAGACTATACACTTTACTGCACAAAAAACAAAGCCTCAAGTTGTGTTTGTGTACGTTATCTTGTTGCCGCTGCTCTTGTAGATAGATGTTATGAGCGATATGTGTGATAAAAAATCATTTCTCTTTTTTTTGTATTAGATTTTTTCGCTTTTTCGGTGTGTCTACGGTCTGTTGGGTTTCTTTTCGAGGGAGAAAATATTGGGGGAGAAGGTGAAAGAGTCACAGTCGCAGACACACACACACACACCAAAACATATGAACCTCTACACACACAAATACATACATCCTGTATGCATTCAAAGAGAAAGAGAGTGCTCGAGTGAAAGCAACAGTCAAAAGTCAGAAACTTTGTTGGTCACCACTAAAAGTTTATTACATGCTTTCATACGTAAAATATATGACGTGTTCGTACACATAATATCTGTCGTCGTCGTCGGGAGATTTTTATTATAGCGGTCTTATTATATACAAAATGAAACAAATATGTAATAAAGCGCCACAACTCTTGGTACAGAGAAAAAAAGGTTTTGCTGAAACACATGTTGGGATTCTTTGCAGTTTTTCCGAGAAAAAAAACGGTGTAATTACAAGCGGTCGTTGTGTGGATGTATAAAAGCGGAACGCCATACTCTCTTGTTATAATTACCGGCTGAATATTATAAATGATAGAAATCAGGGGTAATGCGGGTGTTGATGTTACCAAGACATATGTATATTTATTCAAGCCCATCTGGACTATAAAAGCAGCAGCAGCAGCAGTAACAACAACAACAGGGGCAGTAAAATGAATGGCGTAGTTTAGCACTCTCTCTTTCCTGCTCATTTCCAACTTTTCTCCGTTTTTCTTCTCCTCGGCGTTGTTTGGTCAGGGTGGTGATGATGACGATATGTGGTGGCTCTCTCTCGCTCTCCTCAGTTCATTTATTCAGTAGCGAGGCTAAAAAGGACAGCTTGAGCAGGAGCAAGAAGCATAAAAAACGAAACAGAGATAAATACAGAGAGATGCAATCCAGGAAAAGGGAAACGACAGCATGAAGCAGGACACAAGACAAAATAGAACTCATTATTGCCACCATACCGTAGACAAGGAAAAGAATACAAAATCAGCAACAGTCGCACACCGAGAGCCAAGAGTCAAGTAGCAACAGACAGAGCGGGAGAGGGAGAGAGAGAGATTCTAGGAGTCTATTAACAGGGTTAAGAGAGAAAGAAGAGAGAGAAAAAAGAATAGGATTGGATTTGAAGGAGAAGAAAGAAAAGTTGATGAGGAGAGAGAAGGAGAGGGTAAAGCGAGAAGCTAGAAGAAAGCAGCCAGGAGCATTATTGGTGGAAGTAAAGAAAAAAGAAAGGATGAGGATGACAACGACAGTGACGACGATGATGATGATGATGGGATGGGATATCCAATTAGTTTGCCCTTTCCGAGCGGCATAATTAATTCCAGATACACACACGACGTGCAGAGATTCCTATACATATCATCATCTCCCTATATGTCTATATGTACATGTATAAGACAGGAAATGTAGAGATAATATACACGACAATATAGCGAACTTGCCTATGTAGGTAGTGTAGAAAGAGAGATGTAGCTTGCATGCATAAATAAATAATAGGATACACGTGTACAATTATTTATTATGACATGTCTTTGCCACAAACTTATGCAGGTCAGAGGATCGTATAATGTTATATGAGAAGAAAGAAGAAGAGGGAACATTAGGAAAATCCCGCACAGCAGGATTGGGATCATCATCATTTTCATAATCATGTAGTCATGTTGTTCCCATGTTGTTGTTGTTGTTTGTTGCTAGTATTAATATTATTAATATTTACTACAAAATAGCTACAAATACAAAGTAAAACACTGCCTTCCTCATCATTGCCAGTCGTATCAAGTGAATTTATCACAACCACCAAGTATACTCCCACACACATACAAGAATATAATAACCTCTTTCAGTATGGTACCTATCAAACACGATATTATGTTCATCTTGTAATTAAGTTTATCCCTACAGCAAGTCAACTCATTTTTTACATGGATTATTGTTACCGGGAAAAAAGAACGAAATTAAAAGGCACCACTACACTTTAACTCTGCGTACATACATTGCGTAGTTTCGTTTGATTTGTTTTATCTTCTGACTTCACCAAGAAATCAAGATAAATCCTGTAAACATCCAGTAAAAATGTCTACTTTCTTTGAATACATACATACGTATCCCTCTCTCGACAGATATTATTATTATTATTATTATTATTATTATTATTATTATTATCATCATCATTATTTTTATCCTCATTCTTTCTCCTATCTAGCGGTATCTTGTTTTTCTCTGGAATTTTCTCCGTCTACTGTTCTTTTTCTCCTTGAGATGGATTAGATGATATCATCGTGATCATCATCACCACCATTATTAATATCAACATCAGAACCAGCCATAATGCTATTATCTCGGCACGTTTTCCCAACGCATGCCTGTACTGAACAACCGTTGATGACTATAACTATAACTTATAACGATCCTTGTAGTTTGGGGGTTCCGTTAAAACAAATGTCTAGTTAGACAGGGGGATGGTAGCAGAGAGAAAATATATTTTTCAATATTTTGCATTCTAATCCACTGGTAATATATGTTGTAAGCTGTAGCCTGTGTACAAAGAATGTGTGCATACAGTTTTCCGGAATGTAACTAATTTTCCCTTTGTCCTCTCATTTGATCCTTCATACTCCGGAAGGTAGCACACCCACTGCAGTGTGATTGTGTAAAAACGAAAAAGGGAACGGGCAGGAGAAAGAGAGAGAGAAAGAGAGAAAGAAAGACACAGCAGCTGTAAACATGCTGCTTAACTAGGCATACCCTTTGATTTAACGACAAAGTCAAATTGGAATGGATGGATGATCCAAAGTAGTACACACTGTGAAGGTAGTAATCTCTCTCGCCGTATAAATGCGTGTAAAAAGAGACAAGCTGGAATTATGTATATACTAGGAGGAGGACGACGACGCCGACGACCGTGTAGAAATATACCTTTATTATTTAGGAGAAGCCACCTTAAATTTTCCGTGTACCGTTTCCTATTCACGTGTGCAGATACATACATAAATACATATTCTTGTGTCCCAAGCTTTAATATATGCCATTCCATATTGTCATGTGCTGTTTCTTTCTCTACACACGCTTCTCTTCTTCCCATCTGTAAATGAAGTCGATTGACCTCTTTGAGATAAATCATCATGTCTCCTGTGTTCTTGCCTTTCCTGCACGACTGCTTTTACTACTTCGAAAAGTATATGTATGTATGCTGGAATTGAACACTGACTAAACAAGAGAAAGAGGAGAGAGAGAGAGAGAGAAGGGAAGAGGCAAAAAAGCGAACGTTGAAAAAAAAGAAACTGTGAATATACACGATATAGTATGCAGTCATCCTATATCTATGCGTCACTCTACATACATACGCGTCTCATTCTCTCTCCTTCCTGCTATTAGAGGTGCTTTTCCTCTCCCTCTCTAACTTTCTCTCTCTCTCCTCAGCCGCTGGAGTCTTTTTTCATTTAGTGATGGAACAGCAGGTTAGAAAATGAGTGTGTGTGTGTGTGTACCTATGACTGTGCCTCTGTGTATTTGTGTCTGTTGTCTAAAGCCATTCAGTAGCAAAGTAGCATTAAAGTAACTGAAAAACACCACACAGCTAGCAGCTTGATAACTTTTGTGATTTTCCTTTCACTTTGACTTTCCATTAATTGCTTACGTTTTACCATGCCATAAATCTATTGAATACATATACAGACACAGTCACACACACATACACACACACACACAAATTTCATGTATACAAATGAATGAATAGTGCAGATTAGGCAGAAAAAACAGGCAAAATCTATCCAACCATAAATAAAGGTTATATATATTGATATGAATGTATCGGAAAAAGGTAACTTTATGAAAAACCCCACCAGATCCAGACCACTCCACCCTTTGCTTTTCCTGCTGAACGGAACAAAAAGGTATTACGGTTGCAAGTCTCTTGCTACTACTTTCTCTCCTATAGTAATACCACCATCACCACTGCTGATGATGTGAAAAAGGTGTACGCTACTTTCTATAGCAGCTGCAGCCACATGCCACCGTCATCATCATGATCGTCATCGCGGTATTCGTCGTCCTCGTCGTCATTTTGTTATTGAGTAATAGCATGTACTTATATTATTACTATAGTATGCTGTATGCATGATATCAGAGTAGAAATAGCTGCTGCTGCAGCAGCAGCAGCAGCAGCAACAACAATGACTTACTACTTCCGTTATTAGTGGCTCATTCTTCTTTTTTGAGGTGGATGAAGAAGGGAAGTAGAAAAGCTAAAATGTAATACAATGTGTATAGGTAGGTCGGTCGTGGTGGCATGTAAGAGTACTCAATAGGCAGCAACCGAGGGGATCCATTCCAATTAACCAAAGAGAGAGAGAGAGAGAGAGACATACAGAGAGAAAGAGAAAGAATAAAAGATACGTAATACTTTCTCTTCTGTGTATTATTATACCCACTATTGGTGGGTTTAGTTGATGAATGTGCATGAATATGTTATTCTCTCGAGCATTTTATATCTGACTAACGGCAGTCCTCTTGGTAGATACCCAGAGAGACCCTGAGAGGTAGATACATGGCAAGGCCGATATGGAATAAAATAATATACAAAAAAAAAGAGAAATAATCAATACACGCGTAAAGTACAAAAGGGAAAATCTAATTCAGGACGGAAATTGTGTTGAAATGTAGCGTATGTGTGGGTATGTTCATAGGAGAGCAAATAGGAATAATAAAAAGAATCACCACGACGACTATACTACCACCATCATCGCCATCATCTTCGTAGGCACACACACCGGTATCAGCCAGAAAAATAGGAAGAAGAGGAAAAGGGATAAAAATCAACGGGAGTGACCCCCGTCATGATGGACAGAGACTATAATATGGGCGTACGTGGTAGGTACGTGTATGTGCACTAAAATTCATAATATGCGATGGAATATTGCAATAAAATACATAACATTCATTCACTCTTTATGTTTTAGTACACGGCAATCGGCAACATTTCATCATCATCTGCTGGCTCTGGCATTGGCTTGAGGAGCGGCGGCAGCAGCAGCCGCTAGCTGGAGTAATGGCAGTTTATATACGACCATTTACAAAGGCAATAATAAACAGTGTTTTGTAATGTAGGAAACAAGCAATAAAACGGACGGGAAAAAGTTATGAGTGACGGTGGTGATATAATAAAAATCAAGGGAGTTGGTGGTGGCGATGACGATGATGATGATTACGACGACGACGAGAATATTGCAGTTAAGCTTTTATTTTTATCGGTTACTTGGCAGACTAACTTATATATGTGGTACACACACACACACAGTTGGTCATCATATCATCGTCGCCACCGCGCGCGTTGTCCTCAAGTAAGGATGCAGGGGGGAGAAGGTGTGGGTAAAATGGCGGGGATTGAGTGAAGAATGGGATGATGAGAAGGAGATAATTTTGTTAATAGGAGAAAGTGTCGGTGTTAGGCTGACAGCGAGTAATTTTTGTGGGAAGTGAAACAGACTTTATCTTTCTGGATGTGTATACGGTATACAGAGTCTTTACATGTGGGTGGACACACAACTTTGCGCGGCGGTGGGTGCGTTTTTTTTTCTGCCGAGAGAATGATGCTGCTGATGATAAAATAAGTGAAATAAATCATTCCAGTTATTTGCATATTATTACCACTAACTAGTTAACGTGGCGGGTGCGCCGCAGTTGAAAAATAGTCCATATGTGAGCAACGAGGAGTACACACACATACACACACTTCAGTGACGCCAGAGCCAGACCAAAAGTTTGCCGGTAATTTTGCAAGTCTCTAAAAGTGTTGCTGTATTAGAGCGGATCGAAATAACGTCGTAACGATGACTTTCCTGTCTAGTTGTAGTTGTAGTAGCGCAGTAGTAGTAGTTACACCACAGCTTTTGTTTTTCGGAGAGGAAGCAAACCCGTTGTTCTCAAAATGCAGAAAGTAATTTATTTTGGGGCAATGAGATTTTATTAGGGCCCCTTCATCTCTCAACCCTTTTAGCACAGATTGCTTCTTGTCTGTTACCATAGTGTATAATGTACATGTGTACATGCAATATTCAATAAAGCGGAGAAATATATCTTTTTTCCGTACCGTTACCCTTTTCTTTTTATCAAGCCACACCATCTCAACCAGGCACTAGCGGCTTATATACATTTTCTTAAAAAAAAGACTCCTTCTCTCTTGTTTTTCCTTTTTGCATGGAGCTTCTACTACTACTACTACTACTACTACTACTACTACTACTATGCCAGAGTACTTTTGTAGTGACGCTCATACCAATTTTCGCTTGTCTCCTTTTATAGTAATACATACGTAATAACAAACAATTTAGTTTAACAGAAAGCGCATACATACAGAGAGAGAGTGAGTGAGAGAGAGAGAGACACACACACACCACCGCCACCACCCTGCGAGTACGTTACTTACTTATTTCAGCGTATAATATTATTATTATTTTATTATTATATAGCACGCATCATTTTCTCTGGAAAAGATAAAGCCTATCAGTATAAGAGCAGCAGTAGTGGCGGTGACGGTAGCACTCGCAAAAGGAAAAACAGGAGGAGCAGAAAACTACAGGAAAAACGAACCTACAGAAGTTATAAGATTTTCCCCGCCACTACCACCACTTCCACCGCCACCACCTTAAGGAGACTAACTTTCACTACAACTACTACTACTACGATGACGACGACTACTACTACTTCCACTTCCAGCACTACCACTTTACTTTTTGGACTACTTGGAAAAGAAGCTAGATGGGAGAGGGAAAGGAGAAAATTGAATTAATGCATAATGGTAATCAATGAACCATGAGCAGAACATAGTTGGTGAGCAGCATAAGCAGCAAACTCGGCAGTGGAGGCGGCAGCAGCAGCAGCAACACAGCGGCATAATAACAAGACAAGAATAAGAGAGAGAGAGAGAGAAAAGATATGGAGGAAGAGTAGCAACAGCACCACCTCCACCAACACACACACTAGCCACATTACCGTTTTACAAAAAACGGGTTTTAGCCGGAGAAGAAGACGCACACATTTATACATACACAACAAAATCTTGAGAAAAACAGTTCATGATGATGATAGCTCTCCTCCTCCTCCTCTTTTTTCCTTGTTTGCTTCTCTCCCTCCATCTCTCTCTCTCTGTCTCTCTCTCTGTGCTTCACTCACATTACGTTATTATCATCATGATCATCGGCGTCGTCGTCAAAAATGGCCTTTTCCTTTGCGACGCGGGTATTTAGTGTCCTTCTTTTCCTTTCTCCTCACTCTCTCCCTCTCACTACTTTTTATTATGCTTTCACCCTCATCCGCAACCAGCAGAGAGAAGAGACATGATATGATACCTGATATGATATCCTTTTTACTTTACGAAAGAGGACGTCGAGCATGATGATCATGGCAAAATGGTAATACGAGTTTTACGCGCTGGAAGAAGGATGGACTTAGGAGAAAAAAAAGTCCAAGAGTCGACCGAGTCACAAAAAAATATATCAGGACGCGACAACGACAGTCATGTTTTATCATATTATCGTCATCATCATCATCATTCATGATCCATGCATCCATCCAAGCATGCCACACAAAAGGAAAGGGACCACATACTCCACACGTTACCTAAATGCTCGTATAAACGTATCTCTCGTCCAGCACGAAAGCGCCAACCTAATAATATATTATCTATCTATTATGTAGTCTCTCTCTCTCTCTACCAATCTTTATATACATAACCACTTTTCCATTTGTGTGTATGTCTGTGTGCAAAAAGAGCCAACACCCTTTTCCACGAACTAAAACCACTTCATTACATTTTTCCGGGAAAACATTTTTTCCAGATTCGTGCATAATCTTAAATTTTTCATTAGGAACTGCGTGCATCATCAGAATATTGGCAACCTTATCGTGAAAACGAGGAGGCAGCAAGAAAAAAACACAATTTTCCTGTATATTAAAACCCAGCCAACTGTTTATACAGATGTGGTGGTAACATGTATATACATTCCTGTAGCGCTTCCTATTGTATATTTAGGCACGCTATGGTAAAAAAACATGTAGGTACCTACATATACGTGTTTACACACATACCAAGAGGGATAAATCATAAAGATATTATTATGACGATAGTGGTAACAGCAGTATCGCTGTGGTGGTTATGATGGCACAGCGCATTTAACATTTGTTCTTATATCCCTACGTACATACGTATTTTCTATTTCATTTTTTATCTGCTTTTTTTTCTCCCTCTCTTCTTGTTGTTCGTTGACTCTCTCTCTCTCTCTCTCTCTCTCTCTCCTTTAGAGTGAGTCGCATCAGCAGCAGCAGCAGCATTTTTGTGTGTAGAATAAGCATACTTACCCAGGCAGCACACGCGTAACAACTGTTGATATCACGCCGCCTGAGAGAGTGAGGAGTATGAGGTGTCATGCATCTCTTCTCCAGTCGCACATTTACTAGCCGCACTCCGTATTTTTCTCCGTCTGCTGCTTCTCCTACTACCACCACTACAAACTACTTCTGCAGCTACACAGCTTTTACTTTTCTCCGTGCTTTTACTCTTTTTTTTAGGAAAGGGATATACATATAAACCTATTATAAAAGTTGGAACTGCAAAGAAAAGAATTTTCTCACTTGTTTCCCCACTACCACTCTCCGACTTTCCCTCTCTGTTCATGACGCTACATCGTCAGGGCAATGTTGATTGTGTGTGTATGTCGCATTTGTAGTTGTAGTCAAGTGTCAAGCTGTATGTTACACAAAATTGTGTATGTCCATCTGTCAGTCCATAATAGTAACAAGTCTGCATGCACTACAAACGAACCATTTTATATGTTCCTTTTATTGGGATTCGAATGGAGAGAGAGAGAGAGAGGTATGGTGTGCGTGGCACACGAACTAAAAATTTGTATTCTAACAAGCCCATACACAAGCTTCCTTTCCTGGAGCAGCAGCGTGCTCTGTTCAACTTTTTTAAACCCCGGTTTTTATCTGCATTTTGCCAAAAAATACATGTACACACCAGGAATAATGTATTGGTTCGAAGAATTATTGAGTACTCTATTTATACACTCTATTCACTAGTCTGACACAATCAGAAAAAAGTTTTTTTTGTGTACTTTCCTCCTATGAAGGAGGATTGTCGATGGCTTGATAGCTTTTAAAAATGGGCCGTGCAGTAGCAGCAGTAGTAAAACTGGGAGGAATAATGGCTTTTCCTGAACATGGACAGGGAGAAAAGAGGGAAAATGGCTGTCACATTAATGATTTTTAATCCAGCTGTTTCGTCTTCTTCTGGCTTTACTACTCCAAGGCTACACAGAGTGGTAGTAAGTGCTGCTATAACATACCATACTGCTGTTTTTTTACACACGGCTACATTGAAAGGAAGAAAAAAAATCGTCGCTGGATGTTATACAGAAAAACAACAAGAGGAGAAAGTATAAAAAAAGTATGTTTTTTTCTGCTGCTGCTGTTATATAGTCAGTCAGTCACTCTCCTGCTGTAATCGTAATAATAGGAGCATTTTGTTATTCTTTCGCTTCGTTCTTATTGGTCAATAAGTTTTATTTTTTCAGTGTGGTGATGATGGTGGCAATATAGCGAAAAAGAGAAAGAAGAAGAACAAGTGCAGGGATTCCAGGCATGACTGGTGCTTTTCACTGTGTCATTATTATTACTTTTACTTTACGTACTTACTTCACTTTCTTTTCTGTCTCTTTCACTCCCTTTCTCTCTCTCTCTCTCTGTCTGTGTTTGCTGTTTTCGTATGAAATGTTGTTACCAGGGTAGTAGTGGTGGTGGTGGTGGTGGTTGCAGGTTGCAATAATACGTGCAAGTGGTGAGGAAATGTTTGGTGAGGTGGTGGCAGACAAGTGAAGAAAGGCACGGTTCAAAGAGAATCGAGAGGGAGAGAGAGAAAGATAAAGTAAGAAGGAAAAGCCTCACTTTCACTTAATGGTCGCCATCATTATCGAGACCACACTCAATCGCATTAAATATCATTTATGTAACAAGCTCACTCCACCACTACTCTTTACTCTTTTTTTCTGCTCAACAAATAAAACAGTATAAAGCAGCTTCCCCCTCACTCTATAATACACGTAGGAACATAAAATGGCTGTCTATATATTATCATCATCATACACACATGGATAATGTATTAGTTGGTTTGGCTTGGCATTGGTGGTGGTGGCGGTGGTGGATGTTGCAAACAAAACGAAAATGACGAGGGAAAACGCGGCAGTATAGAGGAAACTGAAAAAATGGCAAAAAAGGGTGGAATCCAATCCACAAAAACAGCACCACCATCATCAGAAATAGGAGAGAGACAGATAGATATACAGCAGAAATGGCTAAAACGCGGGGTATTTTCCTCTCTCTCTCTCCATTTTCTCCTGCTCTCCAGAGAGGAAGTACATCGTTCATCCATCCAATTCACGAAAAAACAGTCTATCCATTCCACATGCACAGGAGTCCGCACCAAGTCAAGTCATTGTTGATGATGATAATATATAAAATGATATGAAATTGGTTTGCAAGTGACGCCAGGATGCCGATTCAATGATGTAAGTGGAAAAAGTCAATGATGTGTAGTACACAGAGTGTACGTACCTCAATGTACTGATGTATATAACTTTTCAGAGAGTTTTTTTCCTCTCTCTCTCTCTCTCTCTCTCTCTCTCTCTCTCTCTTCTTTCCTTTGATGGGTGGGTGGGACTGGAAAAAGACTTTAATTTTGTCTATGCCACGAGCAGTGGCAGCAGCCGTTGCTGCGGCAAGATAGTAGTATAAAAGAGAGAAAGAGGAAAAATGTTTTTGTGTGTGAGATGATAAAAAAAAGTAGAGCGTTAGAAAAGAAGTGTGCTGCTGCTGCTGGTAGTGGTGGTGGTGGAAAGAGTCGTGTGTAGTAATATCATAGTACACAAACACACTATACACTACCGCGGCGCAAATCGTCATGCTGATCACCGCCATCATCATCACCGTCGTTGGCGTCGTCGTCAGACCAAATAAACACTCCTCCTGTTATGCCTTTCCTTTCACTCCCTTTCCTTTTCTTGCGGTAAATGCCGTAATACTTCTTGTCTTTGTGCGGATAAAGTGATATTGTCATTTTAACCAAAAAGGAAAAAAAGTTTGTCATTTTCCTCTGATGTCGGTTTTCGGCTTCACGCAAGATACCGCTGTGGTGGTTTTGGGTAAAACAGAGAGAGTGGGAGAGGGAGCAAGAGAGAAAGAGAGGGAGAGAGAGAGAGAGAACAGCAGTGACGTATTTAAAAGATGGAAGTCGTATGGAGAAAGTATATTACAGTGGTAGATTACTATAAGCGGACCCTCATATAAATACAGGGTTCTAGTTATGTTATGTGAGAAAAGAAAGCCTGTTTAGATGTTGATTTTACAGTACTCAACCAACCACTACCAGAAAAGGCACTACCTGCAGCGGTAGTGGTAACTCTGGCAGTTTTTTTTTGTTTTGTAGCAAAGATCGGATTTTCTTTTAAGCTCTATTTTCCCACTATCTCGTTTGTCTCGTCGTCGTTATAATCATCATTCCCATCTCTCGTGATGATTTGATATTCCTGAGGCTATCTGAAGCAAGTCGTTCGTCATTTGCGTTGATGTCATCCCCGGCACACACGCAGAGAGAGAAAGAGAGTGGTTCTCACAAGGAAAATAACTCATTCCCATCAACTCAAACAAGCATCCTCGACGTTGTCATTACCATCATGAATTTACGAAAGTAAGTTAGCGTCTAACGTACACATCTCCACTCATTCTCCATCTACACGCACACACGACGATATGGAAATTTTTCGTTGTGTATATGCTGTTTCCGTCGCCAGTAATGACTGCACACACAGGGAGACAAAATTACTTATTAGGACAGGAAATTTATTTATTCACGGTCCATGTTACATTTGTATGCTGCCGTACATAGTTTTGGAGAAAACAGGTAGTATTACACATATTATCGTGATCATCATTGGCAACAACATCATTTTGCGAACAGCAAGACAAAATCTCCCAGCGTGCTTGTGTGTGTTCGCTTGGTGGCGACAGGGACAGACATAGAGAGAGAGAGAGAGAGAGAGAGAACGGAAAATAAAAGCGCATCAAAATCAACATCAACCAAGTCTTCTGTGATGATGAGGATGGCGATGAGCGACGAGAGAGAAAATAACGCTCGTAATAGTAGTAAGTCATGTGTATAAGCGAAAGCAGGGAGCATCACAGGGAAAAGGAAACAAAAACAAGATTTGACAAGCGATTTCTACGATGATGAGCTTTCAGCCTTCAGGTCATTATAATTGGAATAGAGTTACTAGCTATTACCTCAAATAGATGGGGAAACAGGAAGAACGACTGAGAGAACCCGAGAGTGGGTGAAAGCAAAGGGGAACTTTTACCTTTTCTGGGATCTTCCTTTCTGGTGTGGTATCGTTGTTGTAGCTCTTTGCAGCCCAGCAAGCAGGGAAAAGAGCAAAAGAAGCTGTTAGATAAAAAAAACGAGAGACAACAGAGGATGACGATAATGACAATGCATGCACCAGCAAAAAGGTAGAGAACGCAGATAGAGAGGAACAGATATGGAGCCCAACCGAGCGATAGGAGGGAAAAGAACAAAGGGACCCTTTTAGAAGTTGCCTTGGAAATTTTCCTTGTAAAGTCCATCATGATGAGCAGTTCAAACACATGCTTGTTTCACTTCAGCTATCACTCTCTCTCTCTCCTTTTCCTCTTTCCCTCTCTCTTTCTCTCTCTCGTTGTTGGTGCTTTGGAATTCATCAAATTCATCATGGAGAAAACCGTTGTTACATCACAAAAAGACGACGACAACATCACTATTTATATATATACCTATAAGCATAAACTGGCACGCACAAGATGGATGGAAAGAGGGAGAGAGAGAGAGCCAACAGGGTATTTTGAAAACGGCACAGAGTGCCGGATTTGCGAGAAAATGTATATGTATGCGTGTGTATCTCACGTCTTTGGGAAAACAACAGAGATGAGAAAAGATAATAATATAATGCTAAGGGGTGATTTCAAGGTAGGACAACTCTGGATTTCCGGCCGGAGCGTCAGATTCGGAGATTAAGTAGGTCTCGCAATGATACGGACGAGGGAGAAGGTATTCCCTCTGGAATCTGAAGAAATTCATAGTGTGCATTTCCCATGATCACCTTTTTTGATCCAGAGGGTAAAGCCAAACCGAGTGAACGAGCCAGCATAGTAAGTACATTAAAAAGGGAACATACGGTGAATAAAAGGAGAAAAAAACGAAAAAAGCTACATAGTATGTCTATTTGTGTGTTGTACGCTCTTCCTCTCGTAATAACGCCCAGAAAAAGAACTCCTCACCATCTCTCTTTTCCTCTGTAGACAAAGGAAAAACGTAGAGCAAATGGATGCATTGGGAACAGTGGTAAAGGAGACCAGCTTCAAGTGACTTGCATTTCTTCTTTACATTTTCCTTGGTTCCCTTCTCCATTTCTGTCTCCCGAACCACTAATCTTAACTGGAAAATGGAAAAGTTTTCCGTGTGCTCGTCTATTTCTCTCGGTGTTCTTCTCCACCGTGTGTGCAAGCTGCTGCTGCTGTTGTATTAGACGTGCTCTAGAAATATTTCTGCCTGCTGCTCTGCCACCTGCGCATCTAGCCACGTGACCTGAAGACGACAGAGCACATACAGAAAACGGAGAAGGAATCGAGTCGAAATCGATCGTTGTTTTCCCCATTACAAAAGCACACACACATACATACATACGTGTATAACTAATAGGTAGATACATCACTTTTTACAAGCGTGCTCACTCCTTTTACACGTTATTATTATCACCATTTCACCCATCAAACACGACCAAAGAGAAAGCACACACATGGATTTTCCACAGTGAACGAGAAACAAGCTTTGATGGTTAAAAAAGAAGAAAAAAAGTGCTCATAAACTAGATGGGCAGGTCCTCTTTGCTGGCCATAATACAAGGGGCTATATACCTACCCAAATACGGCCAGCGTTTAAGTACACACGACGAGGCATACTTTCGATTAGGCCTACATACATTTCTCCGTGTGAATGTATGAATGTGTGTAGTCCGATGAACCAAGTAAGTTACATGCAACATTATAATAATATTATGTAGTCAGTGTCCCCAGTCAGTTTTTTGTCACCCATTAGCCACCACCACCGCCACCGCCACACAGAGAAGCAAGTTTGCATGTTTGGTAGTACTAGAAGCATCACCAGCAGTCAGAGTGCTTCAATTCATCCATCTATCCTCCACTCTCTAATCGCCTTTCATGTTGTTGTAAAGACAGGGAGCAGACTACGTTTTTACTCGGCGGAAAAACTGTATTTATATGCCGATATTAAACTAGTTATTCCACAGAGCCACGCTGGAGAATCAAGTTAACTCTGTAGTAAGTAGTTAGCACATGCATCCAATGAACAAAGGTACTCCGTTTCACACACCAGGCTGATGATCATGGTGACGATGATGATAATATATCCTCGCCATTCTCAGTAGGTAAGTTTTTTTTCCTCGTCTTCTTCTGGGGAGAAGTAAAATACGTTGGTAAAAGCAGTGGTTTCGTTTATTATTATTACGTCGACTGCATCCCACTTCTTTGCTGAGTAGAAAGTGAGAGAGAGAGAGAGAGAAAGAGAAAGAAAGAAAGAGGCATACCTCGCGATACTGGCAAAAAGCGAGAAAGGAGACAGATGAAAACGTTTTGTTGCTTGCTTGAGTCGTCCTAGCTTTAAAACGGTTGTTTGAGGGAGAGGCTAGTTTACAGTGCAGTGGTAGAACACAATTGTATACATAATTTTTAGCATGGTAAAATAAGTGAGTAGTGAAAGGAGCGTTTTTTCCTACATTTTTTCTGTCTGGGTAAAATGCAGGAAGAAAGGGGGAAATAGAGGAGCCAGTGTGTATATGTGTGTTAAGGTGGGTGGATGGCTGGGTTAGAGAAAGCTTATACTGCTTGCCCTTTCTATTTATACTACTATGTCAAGAGAAAGGAAGATGAAGATGAGAACAAAAGTAAAAGGCTTTTATGCTATGTACATAATATATTATTATCGTGCTTTGGCAATGTACATTTTCTGTTGTGTATAGCGAGTCACTCTTTTCTCTCCTTTTGCTTTCTCGGTAGTACTGCATTCTAGAACTGCACGAGAGAGAAAATAGTGGCAAAAGGAAAGAAAGGCTTTGCGAAACACGTATATACGTTATAACAATAGGTATACACATGTCGAACCAAGTAGAAAAGGAGAGAAAAGAGAGGAAAATCTTTGCTGGTATTTGCTCCCTTTGAAATGTGTACCTATTCGTAAGCTGCCCATATAAAAAGCGGTTATATAAGCTGTTGGATACAAAGGAGAGAAAGAGAGCGAGCTAGAGCTTGATAGCGTTTTTTTCTCTGCCGAGATGTTCTGTTCTGTGGGCGCAAGAGCATGTGCATGCGCTACGGTGACTGACTAACTACTCTGTTTTGAGTTGTGTTGTGTGCAAGTTAGAAGCAAAGGGAGAAAGTTGAACAGTGAATGATACCAGAGTAGAGCCGCGCTGATACTGTTAGATGGATGAATAGAAATGTACGTATTTGTTATGAATGTATGTGTTGTGTGTGTGTGTGTGTGTGTGTGTGTGTGGCAATGAGAAATTTCTCTGGCTGGCTCTCTAGAAGCAGTGGCGGCGGCGATGGCAAAAGAGCGAGCGACTGGTATGGTGTTGCTCCTTCCTTTTAAGCTTGCTATTAAACGAGTACTCTTCCAACTTGGTTTTCTCTCCTTTTTTGGTGTGTAAATGGGAATGTGAAATCCCTACTCGCACACAATAATTCCTTCTCATCGTCTACTTGAAAAAGGTGAATGCAAAATCATACATAGTTCTCTCCATATAGGTGGCCAGAGTTCTAGCTAGGCAGCAGCAGCAGCATTTAGACTATTACTGCGAAACAGGCAAGTACCAAGCACAAAATGCAGCTCAAGTGGCATATCATGTTATTATGTAAGTATAAAACACATAGGAAAATACACAACGCGGCTTTTACACCCAAAACGTACCAAATAGTCTCATTTTGCCTTTGCTTTGCTTTCCTGACTGCCACCACTCTGCTCCCAAGTAGAAAGACGGAGAAAAAAGAAAGGTTCACTCGAGACGACCTAGCAAGGCGAGCATCGTGGCATTATTATATCATCCTTCGTCTCATCTTTACTTTCTTCTTGCTGAAGCGTCCACACTACCCCGGCCCTGCTTACTCTCAACGTGTACATACTAACACCCAGAAATACCCCAGGAAAAAAGGCGACTATATAGCAACTCCGCATACTTCCAAAATAGCTCAGTTCTCTATACCCACCGGAGGTAGCAATATATGGCAAGGCATTTACCACCAAATCAGCAGTAGAGAACCATACCGCCAGTCTGCTGCTTTCCTACTACCGCTTGTCGTGGTGCTGGATGGAGGTTTTCCTTCTGGCTCTTTTTCGTCGTCGTCGTCGTCATCGCCATTCCTATCATCGCCAGTGTGGAATACAAATACAGCGGCAGCAGGCAGGAGCTCTAAAAAGTGAGGAGAAAGAAAGGGAGAGAAAGTTCATCGGACAACCTCAGTCAGTCACAGTCTCATCTTTTCTTTCTCTCCTATCGCTCTACTCTCTCTCTCTTTCTCTCTCCCCTGCTACTTATTACTACACTGCTGTTGCCACTGCTGCCATTCCTACTCCCGAGTCTCAGCCAACCCAACTCATCTCGTTGCCGCTGCTGCTCCTCTGCTGGTACACTTCTTGTTGTATAATATATTATCCGTTGGTCGCTCGCTGCAACTATTGTACTGACTGTTTTGTGTGTGTGTGCTCCCAGTGTCGTTTCTGCTCTTGTTCGTTTTCCTTTCCAAACCACCAGCAGATATATATTTCCCTACCTACTTGTTCAGCTCCTTTACTACTTACTTGTCGTTCTGCCTGTGTTGTGGTTGCCGCTGCTGCTCTTTCTCCTCCTTGCTAGTGCCACTTTTTCCACAGTTGTTGCCAGATTCTTCCTTTTTCATCTCCAAAGATCAACCATAGCATCATTATTACACATTTTCTTTCTTTGCCCTCAATCTTGGCTGTTGCTCTGCCTTTCTATTTTACGTTGCGTTTCGTTTACAAAGTCTTCGCTTCACACAAAACTCACTATTCATTATCGCCTTACAATCCACTTTCTCCTATTTTACTTTTTCCCTCAATCTTGCCGTCTATTCCCTCTAGTCTAGTACTTCTTGTTTTTCGTAAAGGTTTAATAACATTACTAGTGTGTCTTCAATGCCAACATTTGTCTTTTTCCACTGCAATCATTTCCCCTTTTTTACTATCGGACGACACACATTTTCACGAGTTTTCTACTTTCTTCCCGTTTTATCTCCTGCTGCCTATTTTCTCCCAACAACAGCAATCCCGTCAAGACGGCGATAGGGACCAACCCAATAGAACCAGTTACTATTTTATCTATCTATCTCAGTTTCTGCGCTTTTATTATTATTATTAAGTTTTATCCTTTTATACTCGTCTTCCCGTTTGTTGTCATTCTTTTTTTATTCGCTGTTGCTCCGTCGCTACTACTGCTCTTTTTTTCTTTACTGTACTTGTGTCGTCCTCACAGCTATAATATTATTCTCTTTACTTTTTACGTTTCTTCTATCAATTACCGCGCTGCTGCTGCCGCTACTACTACTACCATCACCATCGCTGTATTCTATCTTATTTGTTCAGTTCTTCTTAAAAATGTATCGATATTGTTGCTGTTCTTGTTGCTGCTGTTGTCGTTGTTGCCAAAATATCTATCTCTAGTCTATCTCTCTCAGTGACTGTTATATTCTCTTCTTCGCTCTGGCAAGAATTCAGAAAACACCAGAAAATAATAACCTGACTTCTTCTGGCTGTCTGCTATTTTCTGCCCAAAACAGCATGTTTCTTTCTCTCTCTCTCTCTCTCTGTCTAGTTATTTTCTCTGTTTTGTCGTTTGTCTGTGTGTTTACTTTGAGGTTTCTATCTCTACAGAAGATCGTCGAGTAGTAGGAACTCGAAGAGAAGTTGCGGGAGAAAAAAGAAAAAGGGAGAGAAACAGTGAAGAGAAATAAACTTTTTGGAAAGGAAGATAACAGTAATAATTGTCAACTCCTGTCGTGGTTCGTGATCCTTGATCTAACTTGACCGAACCACATCTGCGAAATAACCAACTCGCCGCATCCTGCCTGCTCGTCTTCTTCTTCTTCCTCACTCTCTCGGTCGGCTCATCAGAGACACCAGAAATATTCTGCAGAGCAGCAAGTCGATTTTATGGACAAAAACAATATCTCCCTCTTCTCCCTCTCTCTCTCTCTAAACAGTTAACAGATTGAAAGAACCGATAAAAAGAAAGTATGTTTAGTATTAACTTTTTCCAGTCGAACTGCCTTTCTCGAAAAACAAATAAAATTACAATCTAATAAACTGTTGTTGACTCTTACCAAATTTCTCGTGCCATAATTCCTCCCACACACACACACACAAACACACTCTACCTCCAACATGACATGTCCTAATAGTAGTTCCACAAACTGATGTACAACTCGCTGTGTTGTGAAAATCGAACGAGTCGCCAAAAATTACGTATTCAAAACAGTACAAACTTTTTCCTCCCCTCTTCGCATTTATTCCAGTGTTTCGCCGTCGTCGATAAATAGTCGCCATCACGCTTCTACCACCACCAACAACTCTGCACTCCGGGGCCCGGCTTCATTCGGAAGAAAAACTGGTGAGCACTAAAATGTTTTTTAAATAAAATTTTAATTTAACATTAAGAATTATTCCACCTCCTTTCGTTTACTATGTTACCAACCACCACACAGCACCACTCAACCACCCACCCACCTGTTTCCCTATTCACCGACAACGACGCTGCTGCGCTCCCTTCCCAAACTCTGCGGTAGGAGCTCTGTATTGCTGCACACGACAAATTGAGCTGTCATCATGTACTCTGCAACGTACTAGTTTTCATGTAGCTTTCCTGTACGTATACCACATGACCCCATTGCATTTTTATTGCGGCGCCGTTCATCTGAAGCATATTTTCTGTTGGTCGCCGGTGTGACAAAGCAGGATAAAAAGATAATTGCCGTTTTGAACCCCTCGTCGTTAGTGGTATTAATTTGTGGTAATGAGTTTGGGTACTCCTGTTTTTGATTTGTCGTAATTGTAGTCGTCATAAATTCCTCATAAACTCAATTATCCCACCCCACCACCATCGTAGTTTTAGGGAAACGCACCGTTTGGCTGAGGAAAAATTAATTGAGCTTTCGTACCTTAACTGCCGACAGACGGGAACACACCATAAGTTGAATAATTAATTCACATTCATCAACACTACCGGCACCACCACCGCCACCCTTTTCCCATCATCCAACATATTAATATCAATTTTTAATGAGCTCTTCGTCAAGTGAAGATTTCAGCTGGGGCAAAGGGTGTAAAAGGTGCCAGAGAGGAAAATAGTATACATAATTATTTACAATGCTTACACTCCCACACTCACGAGGAAACCTGTTTCTCCTCTTCGGCGTTTCTCCTTTCCCGTATCCCCCCTTTTAGCAGGCGGCTCCAAAAGCCAACAATTTGTTATGGATTATCCTGCTTTTTTAGTTTTGGCTTGCTTGGTTCCTTCAATCAGATAATGCACCCGCAGCCGCTGTTATACGCTTGTCCGGGATACCCCATCGGATATGTGTGCGCTTTTTGTTGTTGTTTTACAACACATTCAATCATATTATCATAATCATGATCGTCGCCATCATCAAAACAAGTAGTAGTGGCTGCTTTGATATTTTTATTGGATTACATTACAAAATTCCATGTTTTCTTGTCAATTTACTGTTTACACCCAACTTAACACGCCGGAGCCATACACAAACAAACAACTGAGCAACTTGTGCTTATAATGTTACATAGGGCGGCTTTGCGTAGGAGAGTACCTCAGAAGTGGACACATTCAATAGTAAGTGTGGAGAGAGAGAGAGAGAGCATATATGAAATTATTATATTATACCTCTAGCGTGTTCATTCATTCATCATTTTATTTGCGGAGGAAAAGGGAAAGCAGAACCGACATAGAGAGAGAGAGAGAGCTTTTTCGGTTTATTTTTTTTTTCTCTCTCTCTCTCACTTTCTCAGGGAACACGCTATTTTACCGTTATTGATTGCTACTAATGCAGGAAATGAATATTTCATGACGTCCTCGTGTCTCTCCTTTCTATTCACTACTTCTGCTCTTCTGTGAGCTTGTGACGAGCCAGAGTCGTGAGGTCGCTTGCTAGCTCACTTTTTCATAAGCATACGCGTTCGTTTTGTTTGTTCTTACAGCAGCAGCAGCGTCAGTCAGTATGGATAGATGATGGTGTAAAAACTATGTACACACATGAAAAAAGTTTATTGGTTTGAGTTACTGGAAGTTGGAACTCCAAGAAAAGAGGAGAAAACTTTCTCACTCAAAATATTTTATATATCATATTATATATCGGCAGAGAAAAGTAGAAAAAGAAAAGGACAAAGTTATTCCTTCTCTCTCTCTCTCTCTCTCGCTCTCTCCACTTGTTCATCTTTTGGCTAAAGCAGAGTAGCACCACCGCCGCCGCCACCGCTACTATAACACTTTTATACATTGTAACTATTTGTAAGTGGGAGTTGAAATGCGAGTAGTCATTGTCGTTTGTTTTTCTTTCAACTTTCTCCCTTCCAGTGTGGTCTTCTTTGGTGGTGGTCCTCGTCGTGTTTCGTCCTGTGTGGCATTCTTCTTCTTATTATTGTCATTATAAATCATATCGCACATTTACTCTGCAACACACTAACGGCTCGTAGTGTGGCAGGGACCTGCCTACCCGCTGCTGAGAAATAATAGTAATAATGTATCTATATAAAGGACAAAGAAAAATAGCAACGACAGCCTGTCTCATCAGAGCAGAGAGAGGGAGTGATAAAAAATTACAAAAAGAAACTGTTTTCTGAGGAAAAGGCGGAAAACCAATTTACAGAAATGTACGGTAACAAAGTGTTGATACTTTAAAAAAACATTTACTTTCAATATTTATTTTTTTCGCTACTTTTTCTTCCTCCGACGAAATCGTGGCGCGGATGATGACGATGATGATGATGATGACGACAAAAAAGTTATGTAAGTTATGTACTGAACAAAATACACTGATACACACATACATGCACACAACATGATTATCAGACGACGGAAGTGTTATTCTTCAGTTGAACATGAGATGGGATTCGGAAGGAAGAAAGCGTGTTTGCTTACTTTGTTGGTATATTTTATAAACGAAAAAGGTACAGTCGAAAAGTAGTTTGAAGGAGGAGGAGAAACGAGAGGATAGATGGATTGGATGTATAGATAGCATCGTCGTCGTCGTCAACATCATCATCATCATCGTCGTCGTCACCGCCGTTTTCTTCATCTCTATCACTATCACTGCTACACTGTCAACAACAAACAACAAATAATAATATTATTTACCCCGAGATATTTTTCTTGTTGGAATATTTCAAGCTGAAAAGAGAACCAAAAAAAATCCCCCTACGACGTCCGTACATACTTTCACTATGAATCCACGACGACGTACATTGCTACACTGCTGTGTGTGGTATGTGTAACGTATGTAATGGCAAATAATCGAATCCCTTTCTAAGAAATGCGACAGGAGAGAAAAAAATTCTTTATATACTCCTCCTTGCTCCTTTCAGCTTATTCTAGTTATCTTCTCACTAACTCGACAGATTTTTCCCTTCCTGGCCTGATCATAAAAAGAGCGGCGAAAGAAAGTGAGAGAGAGAAAAAAAAGAGATAGACGAAGGATTCATGCATAAATTCATAAAAAGCCATTAGATTGCTTTTACCGGAATGGACGGATAAAGAAAGAAAGTGAAGGATAGAGAGAGAGAGAAAAAAACTGCTTGTATGTACGTACTGACGACGTCGACGACGACAACATACTCCTACCAACGAGCATAATAATAAGTAACGTAGTAAAAATACGTTATGAAAGAAGCGGAAAAAATAATGTAATCGTTTGTGTGCGTGTGGGGCTTTTAAACAGATAGTCGCTGCTGCGGCTGATGGTGAAGTCGTGCTCGTCGTAGGACACACACACACCACACATTTTTGTGTGTTATTCATTTATTCCAGGCAGTAGGTTTTATTGTTAAAGGTATTTACGATGGATAAATTATAAGACGGCGGGATAATAATAAGGGATAACACATTTTTTGCATATTATGCCAGGCAGATGCACACAGGTAGAAATGGTGGAAGGTAGAGAGATACCCAAAAGAGTCTTGTTTGTTATAGGAGGATGATTCCGGCAGGTGGGTAATGATTTAGAGTGACGACAGATGGAAGGGAACAAATGTGATACTTAAACTCATAATTGGGTTATAAAGGGTCTATCCTCTCTGAGTAGTGAGGGTAAATAATTCTCGGTTCCGGAGATTCAGATCACGTCCGCACATACACCATCAACATATTTCCTGGCTCTACTGCTACTACTAGTATTACTCCTGCTGGTAGTGGTATGGCAGTAATAGTGATGATGGTGGTGGTCGAGAAAGAGAGAGATTCAGACAGGCAGTTGGAAAAAAAGCTCAGGGACATAGAGAAAGATAGTGAGTACAGAAACTGAGTAGTGGTGCGTTAGTACGTTCAGAGGATTCATTCACTTTTTCTGTTTGTATGCACAGGTACGTATGTATGTATATAGATGAAAGCAAATGTGTGTAGGTGGTGTATGCATTTTTTTAGAGAAAAAAAAATGGAGAATAAAGGAACTACCGCCTAGCAGCAGTAAAGAGCTGGAAAACTGAGTGGGAGAAAGGAGTGTAGTAGGGAGCGAGCAAACAAGTAGTATTTGGTAGTATTTGGCTATGATCATCCTCTCTCTCTCTCTGTCTCTCGCTCTCTCTCTCTCTCTTCCGAGCCCAGTATTTTTTCGCCAAGAAGCAAGTGAGTAGGCAGTTGACTGTAACAATCTTGTTGAAATAAAAAGGTATCTATTTCTCTTTCTCGATTGCCGCTTGAATGCTCTAGAAGAAGAACAAGACGAAAGCAATAAGAGAGATGAAGACGTAATAATAATATAAAAAAGATATGAAGCGGTTTTTTGGCGAATCCCATAAAAACTTTTACACACACGGTTGGGAAAAAACTTTCTACACAGCTGTTATATATGTAATATGTACAATATAAGAGCCAGCGCTAGTACAAACACACATGGTGAAAACGTAATATCAACCAGAAGTAGATAAAAAAACGCTAGATAGGGAGAGAGATAGATATATTTACAAGGAAATAAAATGCAATCACATTATGATGAATTCACAGAGAGAAAAAAGGAAGAGAGAGAGAGAGAGGTAGAGATAGAGATAGATACATACATACATAGAGAAGGAAGATAGGGGAAAGCAAAATTCATTCATAATGTATTTATATGTATTTTGCCTGCATTTTTTTGCTTGCTTACTTGCTTCCTTTTGCATAGCCGCTGGATGGTATCGCCATCATCGCCAAAACCAGACAGAGAGAGAGAGAGAGAAAAAGAGAGAAAGAAAGATTGTAAATGGAAAGCAGGTTTAAAGCTTTTTTAATGGTGGCTGGGTTTTTGTGTGCTCGCTCGTCGTGCACTTGGTTTACTATAATGTGATATGGCCTATTATACACATGTAGTGGTGGTGGTTCGTTCACTGGTGCTTGTGCTGTTTTTCGTGGTATCGTAAATGCATGGTGGTGGCGTTTTATACCAACCTCGGAGAAAACCAACATAGTTTTGTACTTGTCTTGTTGTTGGCGGTGGCGGCGGTGGTGGAGGAGGAGGTGGTGGTGGTGGTGTATGTACCAGTCGTTTGTATACCTGTAGGGGTAGATTCGTCTTATCGATTTGTAAATGTCCATGAAAAAGTAATTCACCTGAAAGTAAGTTGGGTACAGGAAAATAGACGAGAAATACGTAAAGTAATAGAATGAAATTTAGTAGTAAAGAGCACAGGGAAATCTGCTCTCTTTAAGCTTAACTCACAGCTTTTCTCTCTCTCTCTCTCTCTCACTTTCTTCTATTCTGGTTTTTTTCGGGTACATAACATGATCATGATTATCATCGTCATATCATGAACGGCAACAACATCAGAAAAAAGTCACTGGCTCGCTGGATTTCGTCTTGTCTGCTGCTGATGTTCCTGCTGCATACCTTCTTTTCTAGAACTTCTTCTTCCTTTTTTTAAAAAAAAAATGGTAAAGCAGAAGAACCGGAAAAAATGTTGCTTCTATATTTCTTATAACCAAATATGTGCACAGTACGACCAGCAGATAAAAAAACGAAAGATTTTTTTTCACTTGGCTACTCTTCTTCCGTATGTACGTGTACGGCACTTATATTTCTATATTACCCAGCATGAATTTAAGCTATTGGTACTACTTCCTGTACGGAGAAGAGGAACCAGGAAAAAAAACAAGACTTTCTTGCATGCCTGGTGGCAGACATATAACGGGGAAAATTTCGGCCGTAATAAGACTTATGGAAAATGCCAAAATTCCTGCTTGGTCCGTCCGTGCCGTAGCCATAAAAAAGTGGAAAGAGAAAAAAATGGGTGATAGGGAGTAGCCCATGTGTGTACAGGGTAAAAGATAGCAAAAGGAAATGTATAAAAGCAGAGAGAAAAATTGTAGAGTGAGTACATTATTTCTTGTGTGTGTGTGCATGGCCTTTTCATGAGACAAATATGTGCAAGGACCGGGAAATATGTATGTATCGCGGTAAATATATTAAAAGAGGCGTGCTATATGTATGAATAAGCATGTGTGCGTATAAACATCCCACGTATTTCGTTTTTTTTGTATTCTGCTGCAAGCTAAAAATGAGACTGGGCCTGTTCTTCCTTTTTCTCGCACTCTCTTTCTCTCTTTTCCAATCCATCTCGCCTCTATCCACTTTTTACTTTTTACATTTGCTCACACGTTTAGTGGGGAGATATTCTTATTTTTACTTGTTCCTTCTCAATTCTATACAAAGTAGTCTGTCGATAAGCGTCTTTCTCTCGTATATTAGGTATACTTGGAAAGATTTACTGTGGGTTTTCATTCTTTTGCTTTCTTCTCTCTCCTTCTCTTTTTTCTTCTTCTTTTTTTCTCTCTCTCCCTGAGAATCAGATTGACTCTGATTCGATTTGTTAGTTGCATGGCATTTCCCATAATATTGGAATGGAGTATTACCTCCCATTGATTTCCCCTCTGAACCTTACGAATTCTGTGGGGAAATGTCGGGAAAAAAAGAAGCAGCAGCAAAACCAGAGAAGAAGAAGAGCAAGTCAAGTTACTTGGAAGAGCGTGTGTGTGTGTCTGTATGTGCGAGAACTAGTGTGAGAGAAAGAAATAGAGGGAGAAACGCAGAAAGAGAAACAAGATACGTCCCAAACATGTATACACGATAGGTGCATATGCATATATGGAGCTCATATAAAATTCTCATACACATAAATTCACAACAGAATATATTATAAAACTCGCCAGCCAGCAAAAAAAAATGTATTACAACTTTCCATCACAGATAGACAGACACTCACGTATCGAAGAAGGGGAGAGAGAGTAAGATAGCAAGACTAATTTTTTTTGCGAATAAAAAAGTACAAAAAAAGTAAAAGCTTCATGTAGAATGATCACGGTGGTGGCGGTAGTGGTGGTACTCGTCTCTTCGCAGCAGATCACCGTTTTACCCAAGCAGCTTTGGCTAAACCAAAGTAGAAGAAATGGCAGCAGCAACAGCACAGCACACAAGAGCTACTTTTTTCATTTTTATGGAGTTGCTCTCTTTTTGTACATATTTATATCTGTACCAGCTATCATTTGCGAGCGCTCTGTGTCTGTGTGTGTGTATGTAGTTCGTCATGTTTACTCGAATGAGAAAAAGTTAAAGATGAACACGAAGAAAAAAATAAGGAGATGGATCCCTGTCTGTTATTTAATGGAAAGATAGAGATATATTATTATACTCCTATTATACATACTCCTCTGTTCTTATACTTTGTCCAACGTTCAACTTCTCCACTCCCGCTCTTCTTCCTCTTCTTTGCTGCTTCTCTCGCGAGCTGTTGTAAACCTAATAGAAAGAGAATAAAAAGAGGAAAGCGAGCGAAAGTAAAAAGCGAAGGAAGAGAAAAAAAAGAGTTCTTTTTTTGCTTTTTTCTTTTGCATTTTCCCTTTTTTCTGAACCTTTTTTCTTCTTTCAAAATGTCTATATGACCGTGTGTAAACGGGGAAGAGAGAGAGAGAGAGAGAAGGGGGGAGGGGCAACCCTATGAATATATCTATATATCCAGGCTTTCTTAAACAGTCCATCTTTTCTTCAGCATTCTTCTTCTCCTACTTTTCTGCTTATTGCTGGTAAAAAGAGTGGCTTGGCTTGCCTCTTCTCTTGTTGTTGTGTGCCAGAAAAAGATAAAGTACCGAAAAAGTGGAGAAATGAAATAGATACCCAGTCGTGGTGGACGAAACGTTCATTTAAAATATGATATAATCCCTATTTCATATCAAATGGAGAGTCTCATCCATTTTGCTATTGTGTGAATAGGTAGAACCCCCACAAACGATGATACCCAAAGAAAGAGAGAGCGAGAGAGAAGAGTAGGAAAGCCTAAAGGTTATAGAACGTTCTGATCTTCCTTTTCTTTTCATATAATTTTTTTTGTCCGCCAAAGACTTACTACACACCAGGCACTTCAGTCGTGACTACTCCATATTTTACGTAGGAAAAAGGAAGAAGGATGATTATTATTTGGATAGATGATGAAAGCCAATATTATGATGAAGTTGAGGATGAAAAAAAGTACCAACACAGTTTCATCTCTCTGGATGATTATGATTACACATCTCCGTTTCCTTTCTTTGCAGCTGCAGAGGATTATGTGTAATATAATATTAATATGTAACTGATTTTTTGAATGAGTACCCCGTACAGGAGAATAGGCAGTAAATGATGCATATATTATTATGTTGTGACGCACCAACTTTTCTTGGTATTGGAACTTTTGATACGGGATACTTTGTAAGAGTGGTGGTTGCTTGTAGTGTAGGGTAAGTGATGAAAGATAAAGTGTTACGAAACTCGGCGACACTCACACTTTTGACAATGACAAAAAGGGATGATGTAATCTGTGTAGAGAAGATGTTCATCGAAAATGGCGAAAATATGAGTCTTTCACTGAAAGTTATTTTGGAGCTAGTCATATACATATAGTCTGGCAGATGACCACTGCAAAGAAGGATGGGGAGAATGAGGGTGATGATGACGATAACGGTGAATGGTGGTGTGAGGATAATAATCTTTTCAGGACTGTTATCATCATCGTCGTCGTCGTCGTTTGTAACTAGCTGTTGAAAACGTTTTTCTAAAGAAATAGTCATATTTCATGTTCAATCGAATGTTATTCCGCTCTGTTGTGTCACACACATACAAGACAGTTAAAACAGTCAACGGTCTGAAAGGAAACTGGTTGTACGCGAGTTTTTAATGTAAATTGGGTGTCCTCTTGGAAGAGTAATGTAAATATAGAAACTGCAAAAAATGTGAAAGGACGAGAGAGCGAGAGAGAGAGAGAGAGAGAGAGAAAGAGAGAAAGAGATAGATAAATGGTTAGTTTGTTGGTTGATGTCTTGGTTTTGTAATGTACAACCTCATCTCTCTGGTTGGTTTAGTAAGCACCCCACTTATTTCTTAGTCTATCTGTTTATAAAAGCGAGGAAGGAAGTAGTGTCCCAGTAAATATTTATATTCGCAGATTAAAACACAACCTTTGTAACCAACATGATTACGATCATCGTTATCTCATCGTAGTCCTCGTCTTCATCTTTTCTGAAAAAAACCTTGACTAGGATTCTATCTCTCTCTCTCTCCCGTCGTCTTGTTTTCTCGTCGTCGCCATTTCCATTTACAAAAGGAGTATATCGTCGTCGTCGTCGTAGGAGAGAGTACTACTTGTAAAATGTTTGCTTCACTGACTGTTCAAAATATATGAATGATGATGATGAATTCATCCATAAACTGTACAAAATTACAAAAGCTTACTTCGCTCTTTCATGATGGAAGTCGCTCTTTCTCTCTTTCTGACTACTTGTCTCAGGACGAGAATTATAAACACGGAGGCATTCACAAAACTAGCCGTACACAACAACTCTGTGTGGATAAGAAATGTGTTGAGCGAGATGTTTGTCGTCAGCGCAGTAGTGGTGGAGGTGGTGGCGGTTGCAAAAGCAGCAGCAACAGCAGCAGCAGAGGCTTTTCTTGTGTAAACCATTTTTGTTTATATTAATAATGTGTAGAATTTACATCTTTTCCTTTACGTTGTCTGCTTTTCTGTTTTTCGATGGGAGCGTACTAATACACAAGACGCGGAGAGAGGCAGCAGCAGAAGAAATATCATGATAATATGTGTATGAGCGACGAACAAGATAAACAAGACAAGATGAAAAATATAAACAGACGACGTCCTTATCAACATTATTATTATTATCATCATCATCATCGTCGTCGTCGTCTTCTTTGTCCTCGTCGTCGAGGTTGTCATCCCTCTCAAGAAAAACGCGCGGCAGCAGCAGCAGCAGAGAATGAAGGTCCATGGGCTATTCGTACATTTTTACAGGGATTTTTACGCTAAAAAAGGCAAAGAGTAGTCCCCAATTTCTTTCGTCATATCTCTCTCATCATCATGTCAATGTCTAAAATTCGTAAATACGAATTCGTATCATCCTCCGTTTTATCTTCATCTAGAGAGAATTGGCCGCAAGAATGAGCCATATTGTAGCAAAAAAGTCCCTTTCCAACCTGGAGGAGACATGAATGAACAAAAACAGAAGAAATGAAAGAAGATAATATTATTCACAATAAAAGTAATATGTGTACCTCTCTTCCTTCTCAGCTCTCTCTACAAAGTATACCTACCTTCTCTATATATATGCACAAACAGACAGACACACACACACACTTTCAAGCAGGTGCTTTTTCCTGCTCTCTGAGGAAAACGTATAAATGAACTAGTAACATTTTAAATAAGTCGGAACAAGTGGAACTCTTTTTAAAAGAAGGGGGCTGTGAACGATGAAGATCCCTATATTTGTTTCTCTTGTCTTAATCCTTTCCTGCTGGCACGCATTTATTATACACACAAACAGCGCTATTCTCTCTCTCTCTCTCTCTCTCTCTCCCTCTCGCCCTCCTTTTCTCTCTCGTTGCATATTCAGCTATATTCTCTCCCTGTCTCTCTCTCTCTCAGCTTTTTCGAATCTTCATCTTTCTGTATTTCTGACAGTCCTTTAGAAAGCAGTCAGAACGTCAATAGCTGGTTAAAAGCTACCATCTTAAAAAACCAGAATAGGATGTGGAGATTTAGAAGAGCAAAGTAAACCAGAGGAGCAGGAGCAATAAAAGCCGAAATGTTTATTTCAAGGAGCACTAGAACGAGAGAGAAAGAGCAGATAGCTTGGACGCTCCGTCAGACCTTATATAGTACTACTACTGCTGCTGCTTTTCCTACAAATGGCGATTTACTATAAAAGCCGTCGAATAAGAAAGAAAAAAGCTTTTTGTATGCATTCACCACTGCTACTTTTCTCATCCTATGTCAGTTTGGCAGAAAAGTGGCTATGCATTTTACTGATCTTCTTTCTCTCCTTCTGTTTCTCCTTTTATGGGTTTTTCGAGATCCGGGAGAAGAGAAAGGCTTTGCTTATAGAAAACAAAGCAGTAAGACAGCTGGGCCTGTTCTCTCTACTCTTTTCTCTCTTTTTTCCACAGAGTAGTCATTGCAAGTAGGTTGCAGCTGGAATCAAAGGAAACCCTGGCTTGTGCCCTGAATTCCCTCACCTTTTTTGGGTTTTCTCTGCGTATAATGGGCACCACTAGACCAGGGCAAAGGATATAATGGGTAAAGAGCATATAGCTTGTGTGATGAGTGAGGGCCACATGGGGGTACTCATAAGCAGCAGCACAAGACGGGTATTAACCGGAAAACTTCTGTAACCACATCAATGGGGTAATGCTTAAAAAAGGAGAAAATGGATCTTCTTAAAAGTCGAGAAAGTTTGAAACAAGTCTAAATGCTTCTTTTCTTCTTGTGTGCACCCTGTTATAATTATCGCCATTATCATCAGCAGTAGTAGTAGTAGCAGTAGGCATCCTCCTGACCATTATCTGGTGGACAGCGTCAATAAAAAAAAGGACAGTAGGGCAACGTGCTCGTTTTGTTTTATTCTTTTACGATGGTACATTCTATGGCTGTAGTGTAGGTACTTTAAAGCTTTAAAAAGAAAGGAGCTCTAAGCCCATTTGAATATTTTTCCATCAACGACAGGATATTTGAATTTGAAGAGAAAATGAAATTCCATTTTCCCATGTACACGCTTTAATTTTTATTTTTACGTCAATTTTCTGGGATCTTCTTTCCACTGCACTGGGATTTCAATTTTAGAGCCTTTTCCCCATTCCAAATCAAATTTCTACTTGCACGTCACGCAAAGACGAGGGCTTTTCCTGAAAATGAACTACACAACATACCGTGAGAAAATTTGCGTTCGTGTATATGTGTAAGCGAGCGAAAGAGAGAAAGAAAACGAAAATGTTGCAAAACATTGAACGCTGCTGCATAGTATGTATATTAGAAAACTTGAGAAAAAAACTCTTCATTTCACATTTGACGAGAAGAAAGATAAAATCTTCTTTTTGTCTTTTTTTTAAAGAAAGGAAGAAAAACGGAAAACATCCACCTAGAGACTCGTGTGACTATTGGGTACACACGTACCAATACGTCTCTCTCTCTCTCTCACTAACACACAACACACGCAGCCATTACGCCAAGACGGGTGTATACTCCCAAAAGTATAGATGTGTCGTATAAATGTACTTATTTCGTGTTGTCTCTGTTTCTACATTCCATTCCAAGCAACTTGCTGCCTCTTTTTCTTCCTACCGACTTGAAACGAATATCGTAGCAGCAGCCAAAAAAGACTCTTCTTCTTAAACGAAACAATTTTTGTATTCCAACTTGAATCCAACCACCATCAGCACACCAGCCTGTGGAGTCTCTGCATCTTTCTCTCTTTCTCTTGCTTTCTCCCTTTCTCCCCACTACTTTCTCTTCCTTTTTCCAGCCTTGTTACTCGTGTGCTCGTAACATCATCATCATCATCGTGATCATCATGACATCACAGTCATTTCATCCTCTTCTCTTTTTCTCCCTCAAAACTTTCGTCGTCCAACTTTCCCCGTGTATAAAAATGTATATGTGTACAACTGTATGTGTGTGTGTGTGCTGTTTGTAGTCTCGGGTACCCAGCAGAATCAACATTGCACACTGTTGTTGTACGCTGTACACTTGAAAAAGTGCTCGTGCCGAACTCTGCTATGCCATGCATTACATTGCTTTCCTTTATAGGTATGGGCGCCACTACGTACTTCTTTAGACCTCGTTGTCGTCGTCGACGACGACGACTCGACTTGTTCATCTTTATTTTTTGTGACCGAGACGGAAAAAGCGGAGGAAAAAAGGAAAACTTATGAGGCAGCTGCTGCCAAGCCACTTTGCTGTTCTACTGGGAGAGATCACGTTCTCAAATGTTCTCTTCCTTCTCTCTACCATACATTATATTACAAAGTGTGTAGGTGCATCTCCACATCAGACTGTGCATATACATTTCTTTATAGATATGCCAGGGCACAACACACACAGCGAGAGAGAGAGAGAGAGATAGAGACTACCTCTTTATAAATGTAGTCGGTTGGAAATGTAAAGTAAAAAATAGTCCGTGTGTGTACCTATATTTACATTACATCCCTGCTGTCATTACATTTAACACTGGAGGGTGGTGGCGTTTTTTTGTTGCGGTAATGGGAAGTGAAAGTATGGTCGTGTGCGGAGGAAAAAGGAGTCATTGGACTCGACCCGAAATGAGACCTTCATCGTCATCATCATCAGCATCACCATCGTCGTCTTCGTCATCATCGTCCTGCTCTTTTTTGTACGATACACGCTGATCCCTGAAATTGTACAAAAGTTTGCTTTTTTGTTTTAAAACTCTCTCTCTCTCTCTCTCTAAAATAGTACCACTGCTTGTAGTACTGTTTATTAGATTGTTTTTCGTGCGGGCTCATTGTTTCTATATGTATGACATGTTGGTAAATACTGTTTTTCCGCTTGTTTTCAAAGCTGTATATAAAACAGAAAGGAATATCAAAAGGAGCGAGTTGTACAGTAGAGGACGAAAGGACTTGGCGCGTGTGCTTTCTTCGTTAAAGTGGCTTAAAGCTTTTAAAATACTTTTTTCCCGAGTAAACTACTGTTAATACTCCATTTACTTTTGTCACAGGGCCGTAATATTCGGAATCGGCGTTGGATATTAAATGAAAATGTAATTTTGGTTTTTAGACGAAGCGAAAATAGAGTGGTGGTATGACGTGGTTGTTGAGGGGAAGTGTACAACATCGAGATACATAGGCTTTTCCTTTTTGAGTGGTACTGGAGGCTGATAAGATGGAATTATTATTGCTCGTATTGACGACGACCACGACGACGACGATGATGATAACTCAATGACTACCTTCTTTGATGGCGGAGGTGTTTTTTTCTGGTTCAAATATAGCCGTCGTCGTCGGAAAAGATGGCCGTGCCTAATTGCATTAAAGAAGGCGAAACACTTGGCGGGACATGGAATCCCGCTGTAAAGGTAGCATGTATACGAGCTACTTTTAATACTTGAAAAAATTGTCAGGCTAAGAGGCTTAAGGGAATGTTCCTTTGGGGCTACCTGAATGGCTGTGGGTTGCATGAAAGTAAACTAAATTAGCATTCTTCGCAAGCCTGCGGTAAATCACTTACACTTACATACACGGTGTGTGTGTGTGTGTGTGCGCTATAGGCTGTGTGTGTGCACCCTAATTCTCCCCAGAAATGTGGCTGCTCTTATGATGATACTCCTTTCAGGAGCGCACGTGTGAACAACCCCTTTCTTGTACCATTTAAGTTTGACTTAAAATTGATTTTCATTTCCTTTCTCTCTGGCTAATACTTTTGGCGTTCTTGCCTTGTCATACGAAAATGTCGAAATGATGACGAAGAAAGATGGGATGGTTATGCCAAGTATGCACGACAGACATCATACCACCCAACAAACGACGATGGTACATAGGCAACAGCAGTAGCAGGAGAAAACTTTTGCTTTTATGTATTTTCACCATCACACCATCAGCATCATCATCATCATCATCCTCACGATCTCGTCGTCTTATAGATATAAAGACTTTTGCTCTTACAACTTTGCCTTTTTAAGTTATCAGCTTACATTTTCACTTCCCATTCTCTGTCGACCTACTCCTTTTTTATAGAGATATTTTACGCCATTCTCGCACGCATCTAATCTCTGTATCTTCACTGCTCTCACTACTACCACCACTTTCACTACACACACAGCGATGATGGTGGTTGGCGGTGGTGGTGGGGATGATGATGATGATGATGACGATGATGCTCATCACCATCGTCATCGTCCTCGTCGTCCTCCTGAAAAGCTAGCTATTACCCAGGATTGATGCTCAGGTCAAAAAGCCGTAGCTTTTTTGAGAACGGAAAAAAATCTTTTGTTCCTTTCCTTTTCTTCCTTCCTTCCCTCACATTGTTGCCAGAATGGGAGATTTTTAGATACAACCCGAGGATCTTTCATTCAAAATGGGAATAGCTAGTCATAATAAGTTGTGAAAGTTGAACCTGCAGTAAACCCTCTCCCTCTCTCTCTCTATCTCTCTCTGCTGTCGGGAGCTTGTCGGACATTAGCTCATTTACCAAACCAGAAAGAGTAATAATTCCCGAGAAAAAGCGGGTGAGTTGGACCATTGGTGGTCCATTTTATCACAATCATAAGAAGAATGATCATCGTCATCATCATCACCATCGTCGTCGTCGTACCTAACGTCGTCGTCTTGTCTATTTTTTGTCAGCAAAAATGTATGGCGTGGCTACTGTACATTTTCCGTAGTAATACCAAGATTTCACTCTCAAATAGAAAGCAATTTATTCACTTTACTCTTTCCTTTCCACTCTCCGGTCTTTTCCATATAATTTATACAGTATGATAGCTCCGTACCACGCTACCCCGTAAAAAAATATATATCTCCTTGCCTCGAGTTGTTGGACGATGGTGGTTGTGGAAAGAGAAAGCGATGCAAATAGTAAAAGCCAAAAGGAAAAAGAAACCTTTTTATACACATTATTTCGGTGATGATTTCTGGAAACAGAAATAGTGAGAGAAAGCGGACGGCGGGATTTCCCTGTCACTTTTTTGTTTTTTTTTACCATGAGACGTGTTACCTGTCAAAAAGGCACGGTTACAGGGAACCGCGCACGGCGGCAAATGAAACATGAAATTTCTACCACGTCAACCTTTAAACCAAAGTTTTAATGAGCTTCAAATGAGGAAAACTTCTCTTTTAAGAAGTTGAAATACCTGGCTTAACTTTACTTTTCAACCCATGCCAGCGGGAAACTTTTTTTCAGCTGACGACTGTTGGGAGATCCTTCTTTCTACGGGTAGAGAGAGAGAGAGAGAAAGAGAAAGAGAGAGTGAGAGCAGCTCGTATACATTTACATATATATAGCCCGGGTAGAAGGAATGGAAGACAGCTAAATTTCCTGGGAGTGTTTTAAAACAGTCAGTAAGTTATTGATTTATTATCTGCGTTATTGTGGGAATAATTTGATTTCGAGACTATTATTCTTCCAATTTCAATGTTGTGAAAGTTTACACTCGAAACTTGGAGAACAATGTACCATAAAAAGAGGTAGTTTAACGCCACTTTGTTTAAAAACAGTCGCGTAAATTTTATCAAAGAAAGGAAGGTACACTCATTGACTCGACTCGTTCAAATGTTCCTGGAGAGAAGGAAGTTTGTATAGCGACGACAGTCATCTCTTGCCGTAAGCAAGTGTTTTTGATCTGAAATTCGCAGAGAGAAATCAAGGGAACTCTCAAGAGTTGACTGGAATTCCCCAAACATTTTCCTAATTTGTGCCAGATTATCGCTAAATTACCCATGAATGTTACTCTATCTCACATTTCTGAAGAGGGAGAGAGAGAGAGAGAGAGAGGTAAGTATACTCAAACTAGTAATCTTGACAGCTACCTAACTTTTCCACAACTCCGGCTCAATGTAAATCGCATTGAAGGCAGGCTCTATTTTTTTAATTCTAACATTTTCCCCGGTTCGACAGAGAACCGTCTGGGGAATGAGGAACTAATAAAGTTTTTACTCAACAATTATTTTTGAATTGGCTGAACAAGGAAATTGGCACACAACAACATCATATTGATTTTTACAGCAAAGATATCTATTTTGGTGATCTATGACTAATACAAAATTCCCCACAAATACACACAGGGCAAGTGGGAGAGCCCAAAGAGGCAGAAAAAGTCGAAAACAACAGCCTGTGTGTGAGGTTATAAAGTCCTCTTTCGTTGGAATTTTGGGGAGTGTGTGTAGGCGTTTATTCTATTTTTCAACTTATTTCTTCCGCTGAGAAGACTTCACCTCGCTGCCCTTGTCCTGCACACGTGTGTTGTGTGTGTATGTGTAGCGCCATGTTCCATCTGCAAAAGAAAAAAAAATACACTTCAATGGTCTACAAAAAAGGAAGATGATGAATTGTTGGCTTTTTTATTTTCTCTGTGAGTAGAATATTTTTGGTCTGCCGTCTGCTCGCTAGTCATCACCGTAACTGCACAGTAAAATGTACATAATTCCGTCATCCAAAACAGAAGCAAGAATAAAAATGTGCGCCCTTGTTCTTGTTTTTCACTTAACTGAAAACTAGCTTCATCATCATCATCATCACCAGCGTTCTGTCTTGTTCTTATTTCCTTCCTTCACCGCACACACACACACTCTCATACATTTTCTCTCTCTCTCTCTCCCCAACTCCTCCATTTTCTTCTTTATCCCCATTTCGGGAGCAATTAAACCACGCAGGTGTTAAAAGCACATCTGCAGAAAATAGAACGCAAAATGAAAGAAAAGAAATAAATGGAGCTTTTCCTTCTCGTCTCCGTCTTTTACTTCCGCCACAGAGCAACAAGACGGAAAGAAAAATACGCGCTAACACATACCTATACACACATGCATGGCGCGCATATTATAAATTTTTATGTGGAAGGTTGTATTCCCCTTTGCCACATTCCTTCCTCACTTGTTTAATACAGCTTGACAGCCTCAACGACACTTAAACTTAAATAATGTAGTAAAATATCGACTCTTACACTTACGTTGTCGTATATATACATATATAGCCCTGTCTGGTATCCGTGTCTGCTTCTCTAAAGACCAAAAAGAGAACAGAATCCATTTCACGTAAAGTGAGCAAGTCTTTCTCTCTCTATGTTTGTGTGTGTGTGTGCGGTTGTGTGCAAGAAATAGCTCCAAGTCCCTCCCCTCATCCCCCACTCTGGGAACAATAATACGTAATAATGGCAATATACTTTTATTTTTTTAAAGAAGAAAAAGAAGCATTTAAAAATGAAAGTGTATTGTGACGAGACACACTCGCACACACAAACACACGATAGAGAATAAAAGCCTATTATATTCATTCTCTCAAGAGACATTTGCTTCACACACTCGCAAACAAACCAAACCAACATTACAGCGACAGCAGGCAGCGTTAAAGCACTATCAGTAGAGCAGAGCAAACAGCAGCAACTGTGCAAAAGGGAGAGGGACAGACATAAACCCACACACAGAGAGAGAAACGCAGCCACGCAGTAATTCACTTCCAATTCTGTTAAACTTGTTGTTGGATTCATTTAATAACAAATAAAAATTCATTGTGTGGATTGTGAATTTTTGAAAAATGGAGAAAATGCCTGCAAGAGAGAGAGAGGGAAAGTTTTACATGGTACAGGGCACACACACAGAGACTGACATGCTTGCCAAACAAAATCTCTTCGTTTGAATGTTGTTTTCCTCCTTGTCTATTGCTATTTCTTCTTCTTCGTGTCATTTATTCGCAAGTGCAGTGGAGCCATTCTGTCTTGCGTCTTTTCATTTATTTTCTTTGAGAGGGAAACACAGAAAGAGAGAGAGAACTCCCTTCTTTCAACGCTCACCTCTATATATGTACATCTTTAATATTGTAGTCTATTTTGTTTATGTAGTAGCATAATGTAATGTGTCACCGGAGATTTGTCGTAAATTCCTTTCAATACGGTGAAGAGCGAGAAAAAATCGGATAAATGGCTACAGCTATAGCCCTCTTTTCTTCGTCGTTACTGCTATTATTGTTGTTGTTGTTACCTGTTGTTGTTAAAGTGTACAGAGAAAAAGGGAAAAACCATTTGTCTCCTTTTCACACACACACACACACACACACATGCAGTCTTGTAGCAGTAACTAGTAACAGCGGTGGCGTGTACATCGATACGTATGCTTCTCTTTCTAAAAGTGGTTTCAAAAGAAAAGGTAAAATTAATGGGTGGATTGTCGAGCATAAAGAAAAAAACGACTTAAATCACTACCCCCACCACCACTACTGCCATCATCATTGTCACTACTTTTTCTTCTGCTCCTGCTCCTGCTACTCCCCGACTTGTGCTAGTTATTGTCGTCATCGTGTGTACTCAAGTCGTCCACAAAATACTAACATGCCGCGAACCACCTAAATAGTAACAAAACTCTTTTACATCTCGACATCATTGCGCTCGTCGTCTCTTTTTTATATTATCCCATTTCCGCCTGACAGTTTACACGCGCTTGTGTCAAAGCAAACGACGAGTACGACGACGACTGACTATCCGGAGGATATCGTCACGGACTTAAAAGAATTGACGATGGCGATGATGATGCTGGCATATTTATAATGCTTTTATACCCCAGCTCTTTTACACACCGTCAAACCTATAACAACTTATAAATGACTTTTTCCGCGAGGGTAGCAAGTATATGCATATATAAATACTACGGGGAGAAAAGGCTCGGTAGCATTCTTATCCATCCATGTGTCAGTTCCGTCAGAAAGAGACGGCTGGTGATAAGTGATGATAACTGATTTGAATGCAGACGGGCAAGCAAATCTCTGTATCCCTAAATGCATGCATGCCTCGCATGCATCAGGATCATCATCATCATCGCCGTCGTCGTCGTCGTCGTCGTCGTACACACACCACTTCACTTCATCATAAATGTTCTATTTTTTGTTAACATACTTACTTGATAATGCATTCCCTCCCTCTCCCTCTCTCGTTTCCCCTTTTCCTCCCGAAAATTCATTTTTTTCTCGGTTTTACTAGTATTTTATTATTATTTTTTTGTTAAGAATACCTACGTGTACCCTGCTTCCTTCCACTTTGACTCTGTATGGGTGGTGGTGTCTGATACATCAGTAATGCTACTACTTCTCCTGCCACTGCCGTCAATGCTACTGTTTGCATTTGTTTGGTTGGCTGAAACAGGCAAAAGGTTCAGTTCAAGAGGTTTTCCGCTGCTGCTTTCAAGAAAAGGAAAAGAGGCAAAAATGCAATAAATATATTATTATGTGGAAAAGGAAGAGCCTATACGTAGGTACAAATAAAACACGGCGGCGATACATTTGTGAAATATATACATTATATATTTTTAAATATAACTACTGCTCATGTTGTTTTTGCTGCTGCTGCTGCTGCAGCAAGGATGTTGTTACTGTTGTATTTGTGTGTGTGTTATTGTGCACTACATTTCCACACCGAGAGAGAGAGAGACTCGCTACTTTTCTTCATCTTTTCTGCGTACTTACTATTTTCCTGTTTAGAAGAAAGTTCCTAGCTGGCTGCCACTCACACAGATTTTTTTATTCCATTTTGTATTACTCCGAAATACTCTTATATTCATAATAATTTTCTGTCTGCTTCTCTTTCAGTCAAGTAAAAAATAGAGAGATTCCTGTGAATGCAAAAAGATACATACACACCGACGCCTGCCAAGCGTAAAGCCCGTCGTATACCGGGTCGCGCCGTATAGTTTACTTATGTACCTATTCCGTCTGAAAATGGGCTTTTGACAAATGGTCTCTGTCTTTCTCAACTCTGACTTGACTTGACGGAGCAAACCAGTCCGGGTCTTTTTTTACTGGGACTCTTCTGTGTGTGTGTGTGCTGACGTGTGTATGACTTAACAGGGAAAGAGTGGTAGTCGTGCTGGTGGTGGCGTTGGGGCACGGGAGAGAAGAACTAGTTGTCGCTGCCGAAAAAAGGAAAAGTAGTTTGAGTGTTCCAGTTTAGCATTATAATATTTTGTACATGGACATGTGTGTGTGTGTGCATGTGTAGTACAACAAGACGGATGTAAATTACATACCCGACAAAAATATTACATTTTTCTTCTTTTTCTTTCCCTTCTTATTACCCTTACTACTACTAGGACTACCACTGCTGCTGCTGTTGCTGCCGCCACCGCCGACGCGATGGATGATGTTGAGATAGCTGATGATAATGGATGGATGATATATACAAATCATATTATTTTCCTTCTTTACACAATAATATGCAAAACGTTCCTCGTAATACGAGGGAGCGCGCACTTTAATGCCTAAAAAATGTATTTTGTCAGGCATGTATATACACAACAAGAAAAATTGTACACGTTGTCTGAAAAATAATACATCTGACCTGACAGTTTGTGTGTGTGTGTGTGTGAGAGAGAGAGAGTAGTATATGCCCTAGTAAAAGTCAAAGTTTAGATGATGGTAGACATCATCGGGCGAGGCCACCACCGCTGCCACAACAGCCAGCACGCGATAATAAATATATTATTTTACTTCGCTATAAAAAAATCTATGCCACTCCTGCTCATGCTCATCATCATCCCATCACAGGAAAATCCTCTTTTTTCTTTCTTTTCTACCTCTCGGATTTTTTCCTTGAACAACTTTTTTTCCTCTCTCTCTCTCTCTCTCGGCTTGTTTACATGCACATTATTATTTCGTTGCGGCTGCTGCTGTTTTTTCAAGGTATTCCGAGAGGAGAAGCAGCGATAAGCAAAAAAATGAGGGAAGAGCAGCAGCGCAACACCGACTTTTATGAATATCTCAATAATAATTATTGCTTTCTTGAAAAATACATAAATAATACGGCATAATATATGACTTTTTTTCTTCTTGGAACGAAGTAGCAGCAGCAGAAAATGATGAGCGTGATCACGACGA